>BMAW01087592.1:142319-159732 GCA_019974015.1 Nephila pilipes
TCTTATTTTGTGCCGTTTTAATGAATAAATATAAATGAATAAGTACTTTATTTGAGTAGATTTGTGTCCGCTAACGAAAAATATATTTGCAGTAGTTTTATTTTTAAATTTCAATAATAGTCTATAATAATAAAAAAAAATTCAATAATAATAATTGCTCCAAATATCTCACTCAGTATCATACATGTGATAGCATCTCAGTTCAAGTAAATATTCACCCTAACAGGTCAATGTAGCACGTTGCACATGATTATCTATTTAATTTCGCACTTGGTACGCAATATTTCCATACATTTTGCTTTCACCCGAGTATTTTAGAACTTCATGGAAAACTTACCCTCGTTTTCACTCTGTTTTGAAATGCTAGAGAATAAATATTACACCATCTGACTCGTTTTAGAACGAAGGGAAACAGAAAAATTCAGCAATGGGTACAGGACAAAACCCTCTGATTTAAAGTCATTTTTCGACATACTACCACCGTTTTATCTATTAAAACTAAGAATATGAAAGAACTTTCAAAATTATTTTAAGGGACAATTTTGGTAAGCAAAATTAATTTGTTTTATATGTGGGAGTATTATTTCTTTCTTTATAGCTAAGTTGACAAATTATGGCTTTATTTTAGCGAAATCAATGAAGGAATAAACCCAGAGACCGAAAAATAAGTTTACTATGATTGTATTTAATTTTGCGTGTGATTATGCTAAAAGCCATCTGTTGCTATTATGAAGATCTTACAAGATGCGACTAAAATGAACAAAAAAAAAAATTCGTGAGGGGCAGCTGTTCCTAAGCTTATAGTATTTCTGCCATTTTATTCGCACACTCCGTGATCATTTTAATCAATCTCATTATTTTCTTAAATCGCATTAAATGCTTCGAAAATATCTGAAAAAGACGGTTACTCCTGTTCTATTTTTCTTAAGTTGTTAATATCTTTTGTCGTCAATTAATTTGAAAGACGAGTGCACGAAAATTATTATTATGTTTCCATACGTCGGTGTAATAAATTAAAACAGCAATTGCCTCGCCTCGCGCTGAAAGTGAACCGTAAGCACGCCAGATATAGATGATAATCGCCCAATGTAGTGGATGGAGATGATGGAGAAAATGCAACGCTTTTCTTTTCTTTTTTCAGTTTTTTAAGGCAAGAGAAATTTTGAAGTCAGCTCATGACGAATGTAAATGTATTCGAGATAATTTGAGAGAAACAATATAAAATCTTTGTAATTAATTTATATATATATATATATATATATATATTTCATTTTCATGTTTAACAACTCATCGCCTTTATTTTGAATAAGTGGACTTATAGCCCATTTATTTTGAACAACTTGCAAATAATCAACGTCAATCATATAAGACACCTGTGTTTAAAAAGATTTCTAAAAATAGGTTTATAAATGTATATGCCATTTTATCAAAATGTTTCATATTTTACACCAGATTTGTATCTTCATAAAATATATTTAAGAAAATTAAAATATTTTTATATACATGCTACGAATATGAATGCAACCAATATAAAAAAATCATATTAGAAAGTAAATTGCTATTTCAAAATTTAAATTATTGCAAGTCAAACAAAATTTCAAAAATTGTTATTCTTATTCAAATGGATGATATGAAATGAAAATTATATTAAATGTTTTAATTTAGGGGACAGAAAAATGTATAGAAAATCCAATGTCAAGATAATAGTTTCGAAACCTAGACTAATTTGAAAATACGTTGAATTCAACATACATATTACAAATTTGGCAATATACTTAGTGAAAAATATTCAATAATATTTCTAGTTTTAATAATGTTTGAGTTTATATTATACGAGGTTCTCTTTCGTTCAATAAATCTTTAGAAATTCCAAGAAATGGTGCTCGTAGCATCGATAATAGTATCGTGGTAAGTACAAAACTTATGCAATTCAAGAACTTATTAGACAATATACGATATATGTAAAGCAGTTAATTAGAATTTTCTGTTAGTATAAATTTGTATTCATTGTTAATCAACAAAGTAACATTTATTAGTATTTTTAACTGTTAATATTAAACTCTGTTCAATATTATTAGAATTTAAAATTAATTAAGGACATATATATATATATATATATATATATATATATAGGGTCATTTCTTAGAAATATATTATATTTCTTAGAAATTATAGAAACATAAAATTCCTTTAAAAATATTAAACCAAAAAAATTAAATGTAGAAAGAAAGTCAAAACCTCTTTGTATTTAAGATATTTTATGCGCAAAAGTATCTAATCCAAACACATCAACTTTCACTTTCCCAATGGCTTACATGTTTTCAAAAGTAGAGATCAGAAGTTGGTTTTGTTTGATTTCGTACTTTTCATGAACTAATTAATACATTTCGGAGTTTTTTTTTTCTTTTTAAGTAATCCGATTGATCAATAGCGTATTTTATACGAAGCAATTGAAAATGTGAATATAATTTCCATTTCGTTATCATATGATTGCTTACTTTAATTCTAATATAATTAATTATTTCATTATATTATGTTCTGTTTTATTATATTTTTACAATATTTTTATTATTATATTTGACAAACTATTATGCTTCTAATGTAAGGTTACTATATTGGTCGGTGAGCGGCTTTTTGCCAAAACTTATTAAGTCATACTGAGTGTTTTAATCGTCTTCTTTCTTTTATTGAATTTTATTTTATTAAATATCAAACATTCTTCCTAGCAACTTCATTTTAAATATGAAAACGGATGATTCAAAGGAATTTAGAGAAGTCAAATCTATTATTTAGAATCTTAAGCAAATCCTGGATATATGAATTGCGTTCGTTGGATCAACCAATAATGTTGTATTTTAAATGCATGATTTAAAGAACTGTGGTGCTTAAGAAAGTATTTTCAGTTATCCTTTTACTTGGAAAAAAGCATGTGTACAGATTTTTAAAAAAAAACTTGTAAAATGTACACATAAACTTCATAAGTATAGTGTCAATCAGCCCACAATTAAAGGGTTTTTGGCTTTCTTTTTAATCTTTTCTTTGTTGTTTTCCTCGACAGCCTCTGAATTCTTATCACTGAAAATATAATTTGGTTTCTTCTGAAAGAATCTTAAAATTTTATTTTAAAATTCTATTTTAATACATCATTTTGTAATTTTGTATTACATTATTTTGTGTTTTATTATATAGACATGAATCAATTATAGATGTCGATATAATGAATGTGTGTTCGATAAATGAACAGTATAATTTAATCCATTAAATAAGAAAAACATAAAACTATTTGTTTATAAAACCTATATTCTGAAATAAAGCACATTTCACCGAAAAGTTTCTGATTACTCGAAAAATAAGAATTTTATTTTGTATTTTAACTAATTTCTTCCGGCAATTTATTTTATTGTGCAATTCAGTTAGAAAAGTTTTGAAATATCGCTTTTATGTTAGATGCCATGGCAGTTTTACTGCTGAAAGCCAAAATGTTCGTTAAAAGTCGTGATTTCCCCTTCATAGCAAAATAATTTTTTTTTCATTCTAATATCTAAAACACAATCTATTCTCCGCATAAATATTTGAAAAGCATTTATTTAAAATTATTTGCAACATGACATTTTGAGGTTTGCGTTTTGCAACAATGAAATATGTAAAAGAAGATTCATTTTCAGCATACAACAGAAACAACATTTACTTTAAATGTTTACATGAAAACAATTATAACATTATTAAAATGTTCCAGATTTATCACGTTTACCTTTTTCAACTTACCAAGCACTAATTTTTTTTTAAAGAACACATAATTTTTTCTGGCTTCTTTGGTTTTGGTAATATTTATTTTCTGAAAAATATTTATAAACCTCTGAATACCTCATTAAACTATTAATTACATCATACGCTTCAAAATTAATAGTTTTCAGACGCATAAGTACCTCTTTTGGTATTGTATGCCTCAACATTAACACATTCTTTGAAATGTTCTGCTTTTTCATAGTTCCTTGAGAACCTGTTTCTTTGCTTTAAAGTGTAATTTTGTTTAAGACCTTATAACCAGTATATTTTGCATTAGAAGTTCCACTTCCCACCTCCCGCTGAAAACAGAACCAATTTCGTTTTCCTAAAAAATATTGGTAATCCGAAATTTTTTTAACATTCGATAAACAGTGATAAAGTGCAGGAATTATTGCATTGCATTAAATTACCTACATTATTATGCCTAGCAATTCTGTAATAATTATGAAATCAATAGCATTATCTGTTAAATTACCTATATATATATATATATATATATATATATATATACATGCATATAATATATGCACACAAACACATATATATACATACATATAATATATGTACACATATATATATCCCAATTTTGTCGCATATCGGTGGTGGGCATTAGAATGCGCTGGCATTCGGTGTTCAGCTTCATTGGGTGAAGAAAAAAGGCGGAGAAGAGAAGAGAGAAAACTATACGCTTCCCGGTTATTTTCAGGAATAGGGTTCGCTGATTCGTGGTGCGATCTATTGAGAAAGTGAGGAACTGGTTTCACATTACATTTGAAAATACAGTTAAAGCTTTGATAATTAGCTGGAAAATACAACAGCGTTCAACCCCTTTAAATAGAGCTGATATCCAGCTATACTGGAATTTGAAAATCTTCATTAATTATATTTCATTCTTTTCCAAAATAACTAATAACATAAAATACAAAGAAGGAATTTTGATTTTCTATATTCTACATGGAGCAAAATATGTAATCAATTATTTTGAAACACTTTATCATATAGAAACGATAAAAATACTGATATAAAACAATATAAAATGTAAATAAGCAAAAATAGAAGAGTAAATTACACAAGATTATAACGAGAAAATGAAAAGAAATAACATGGTATTGAATTAAATCAAACGATAATATATATCTACATTTGAAACTTGAACAGATAAAGTTTTTATCATTTCAGCTTTTTTGTGTTCTGGAGCTTTTCCAAATCCGCCGATTTTTTTTCTCTGATTGTTGAAAGTTTTCCAATTTTCGAGTTTTAATTCTTCTATGTTCTTCTTGGGATCCTTTCTTTGTAATTCTATTCTTCTTCTATGTATGTAAATATGTAATACTGGACATTCAGATAATAATTTCTTTGACTTTTCGAATGATTATTTCTTTTGTGTTCCAAAAACAGATGGATTTTCTTTCCTTGTGAAGTCGCTTTATTGGTTTCGCAATTTTTGAGCAATCTTTTATGTATTTTCGAAAATATCCTGTTAATCTTAGAAACTTTGTATTTTCTTTACGTTCGTTGTTTCTGGAAACTTTGAAACTGCATATCTTTGCGACTGAAGGTTTGAAGGTTCCCTTAACTTCTGTGTGACATAGAAATTCAACTTTTCACATTAGGAACTGCTACTTCTTGAATTTTATCTCCAGATCATATTTCTTCGCAACTTCGAACATAATTTTAAGTTTTTGAAGTCCTTCCTTTTTATATTTTGCTGGAACTATAAGGTCAACCATATAACTGTCTAGAATTCTTTTATGTGTAAAGTCTCTAAAAATGCTTGAGACATATCTTTGAATAATACCTGAGTTCATGCTTAAACCAAAAGGAACTTTGTTGAACCCGAACTGTTCATCTAGAAAAATAAAAGATGAGCATTGTTTTCTGCAATTTTCATCAGCATTGACGTAGAAAAAAACCGCTTCGTATATCTAACGAGGAGTAAATTTTTGCTTCTTGTAGCATTTCTAAAACATCTTGGAAGAGAGGTAAAGAAAATTTATCTTCCACAAGCTTCTAGTAGAGTTTCCGGTAATCGACGCATATTCTGGAAGCTCCATCTTTCTTTTGATCATTACAACTGGACAAAATTTGAATATTTTGATGAGGTTCGGAGTATGATACCTTCTTTAATCTATTTTTTATCTGTTTGTTTACTTCTTCTCTTTCTGTACATACTAATCGAGTCGTGATTGACGAACTGGTTCAACGCCCTTTAGAATAATTCGTATGATGACGTCAGTGCTAACCATCTTTTCAGGCTTGTAGCTTTCTATCATTTTTGTGAATTCTTTTTTGATCTCAGGATCTCCTAGATCATTCAATTCTACTTTTTCGACGTTTTCCGCTGATATCTCAATCAGGAATGCCTGATTTTCATATTTAACAAATTCTACACCATTGTTCGTGAAGTTGACTGATTCTCGTTCTAAAATATCTGAACTTATGATTGCTTCGAACTTCCGTTTTTGTTGCAGGTATTACATGCCAAGTTAGAGTATAGTTTTCTCCACATGTCTCACATTCTTGTTCGAAAGATCCTATCGTAGTGACTTGAACATCATCTAAGCCGGTTAAGAGAATTTTGTTCTTCGCTAGCTTCGTTGGATCGATGATTTTTCTGCTCGTAATTTCTCGTAGTAGACATACGGTACTTCTAGTGTCGATAAGCTCGGTGACGTTCTTATTTCCAAACTTTATTTCTTTATTGCGTAGATTTTCTTGACTGATAGTGACACATGTTGCTGTAGGCTTCCTTGTTTCTCCCTTGCAATTCGTTATGTTCTTCGGTTGGCTTGTATTTGGTTCTTTCACTGAATCGTCGAATCTTTGAATCGTAATTCGTTTGAGCGTGATTAGAAACATTTCTACCATGAATTTGATTTTCGAATCGTCGATTTGAGTTTACGTGATTTCCTTCATTACTTCCGTGACTGGCGGATTGAGCATCGTGATGTCGATTGTAACTAGTGGTCGCTGCAACTTTCCTACTTGATCTATCCTTCTCGAATTTTCGTAGTTATTCATATTGTTGAAATTTTTCTGGTGCTCTGAAATCTTGTTTTCCCCTAAAATGCGTATTAACTGTCATTTGATTTAGTGTTCTCTTGATGACTTCATACACTACAAAATTTTCTGCTAATTCGGCTGGCGAATTTATCGTTGTCCATTAGTCTAGAAAATGTTGCTTGAAGTCGGTAGGAGCTCTACATTTCATTTGATCTGAGATGATCAGTTTTCTTAATTCTTCAAATGATTCGATTCTTAACCCTGATGTCCACCTGTCGAAATATGTTGAAAGTTCGTGATAAAAATCGGTCCAATTGTGGCTATAAACTTTTTGATGCGTGGCAAATATTTGGAGAAACTTTTCTGCGTTAATTTAAATCTTTTTAGCAGAAGTTCTTTTACGTGGTCGTAGTTGTTTGCTATCTCCTCTGGTTCACGTGGGATGATGTGAGAAATTTCGGAAGGTAAGAAAAGATATAAAACCCAATGTTCTTTTGGAACAGTTAACCGTCGCACTTGACGTTCGAATAATACTAAATATAAGCTAATATCCACTTTAACTTCATATTTAAGGAGAAATTCGGATATTTTTTGGCCTATAATTTTAAATTGTCTGTTTCGTCGACCGTTGTGTGTAATTTCAGTTGATTTTTCTAATATTAATCACTCTAGCTCAATTTCGTGTTGATTTTGCCGTTCTTTCTCTTCAAATTCTTCTTTCTTTTTTCGCTGCTCTGTTTTTTTTTGTTGCACAAACTTTTAACGAATTCCTCTAATCTGTATCTCTAACGATAAAGTCTTTAAGTTTGTTAACTGTCATTGTGAAGAATCAGGCTTTAAATCTAATTCTTCCGCGAGGATAAACGTATCTTCCCTTTGTCCTTTAGCGTGGTACTTCAGTTTGAAATTATATGTGAATAATTAAATAGAATAGATTAATTTTAAAATTTATACTGCAATTGTTTTTTGCTTAATAATAATAATAATAATAATAAGTGATTTTAAAATAAAACACGCCTGTTATGGTCAATCTCGTTTAATTAATTTGCTTAAAAATCTGTCTGTCTGTCTGAATCTTGGTGAATCAACATCCATAGATTTATTTGATTTTGAGCACTGTTTCTTAACACTAAAACACACTGTTTTTTTTTCACTTTATGCTCTTTCAGGGATCTACGTCCTGTTTTAGAGCAAAAATTAAACACAATTTAGATTATTGCACTACGATTGACGGTATTCTCGGTTGCACTGACGGTATACTCGGAGCGGTTGAGTGAAAAAAAAATGATGATCATAAACACGAAGATGCAATTGCACGAAGAAGCATGTTGATGATTATGTCCTTTTTGTCGTTGCAGAAAAACTGTAGCATTGAAAGGGGATAAGGCACACATTTTCTCCTTGCAGTGTGATGTTCATTTGGAACGAGGCCATCATATTTCTCGTGGGGCTGTCGTCGCTGGAAAATGGTTACTCTTGCAGTAGAAGTATATGTCCACATTATCATCTGTAAATTTTGTAGCTATCCCGGTAGACGCACTGTGGTGCTTCGTGTAATATACTGCACAAGCTGCAATACTTACATGTATTAGCCATAAAATATTGGGAACAAAGCTATTATGTACCAAAATGTACTTTTAATATGAACTTACCTTTCTTAAAAGACATTTAAGACTTTTTTTGAAGTATGAGGTTTCTTACGATTAATACTCAGGGGCAGCACTTGGTCCTCAACGCCCACCAATGGATAGCGTGGGAACCACAAGTTAAGAGATTATTCAAAACATTTCTTAAAATTTCGTTCCAATTATTAAGTCTCTGAAACAGGACAAGGACTGCTTTTGGATACCGACCTTTAATCTAGAATCAATCAGATAATGATGAAGACATTTGAGATGGCAATGCATTCTCCTAATTTTCACATCATATTGTAAGAATTAAAGCTTCAAAGGTATTGAAGGTGCAGAAATATCCATCATTCCTTCAAAAGAGATTTCAGAAGTCTGGGAATGAAACTAAGAGGATAGAAACAACAAAATTTAACTGTTTAACTGAAGTATTAGAGTTTTTGTCACTTTTTCAGCGATTTGAGATAGAATTGACTGTTTATTAAATTCGCATTGAGAGAAGCAGCACGAGAATAATTGCCAATCACGCGAGGAGACCAAACTCAAAGGGCTTAAACTATTAAATCATGTTTCTCGGGATAGAACCATCTCCATAGCAACGTGAGGATTGCATTTAACAAAATCAATTAAATGTACGTGTAATTTGCATAGATATGATATTAAAGAATAGGATAAACAAAAGAAAGTAGATGTATAACAATATAAAATTAAAAATGCTTTAACACTAAATATTATATATATATATATATGCGTGCGTGTGTATGTGCGTGTGTGTGTGTGCAGATATGACATATGTAGAAAGCTGCATCATCTACTTCATTTTGATTCAATTTTGATGGCGGTATAGGTGCAATCGATGGAGAAGGACTTTATTCCATAAAGAAGTATTTTATTAACAATTTGAGAGCATCTTTTTAATACAGATAACCCATATCACATGATGGCATGACTTCACAAAAAAGTTTTGACCAGTGGCGTCTCACACATGATGCAGCGAGCGAAAGTGAGAGGGAAGGATTGCATCCAATTTTAACACCCGAGGCTCTATATACTTAATTTTGCCTCGCGGTTTCTGGTAATTTAGGCGACAGGTACATTTACAATGTGAAGCTTGGTTGGATGATCTGTTTAAGTGGAGTACTAAAGTCTATTATTGGGATTAATTAACAAAGAGTTAAAATTAAGAAAATGAGTACTTAGGTAAGACATTACTCGCATACACGCGCCCGCCCACCCGCATGCATATATATATATATATATATAAATAAATTTTTGCATTGCTAATTCAGTGAGTCAAGAAAACAAAACTCCCAGAAAAAGGGATAAAAGAACGAGCACTTACAATAAACAATATGTACACTAGATGTAATATATTGCATACAATATTTACACTATATACATACAGCGCATAAAAGAAAGACTAAGAAAGGAGTAGGTAAGAAACAGAAGTATATATGATCACTTACAAAGGAAACAAATAAATGAAACATATGATGCAAATAAATATAGAGAGAGCCAAGCCAAGAGAAAGAAATATGAGAGACATACTGATTCCCAAAAAAGGTAAAAATATACTTTAAAATAAAAGAAGATTGAAAAATAAAAAAAAATCAAGAATAAATATTCAATTATTTAAAGAGTTTTTCTCTATACTAAAAAGTAAAGAATTCGTGCATTGAGGCAAAATTGATTTTAAATATAAAATAGAATGTACAATACAAAATAAGCTTTCTCTCTCTCTTCTCAGAGTCTTACAATCATGCCCCGATGCATGACACTGCATTTTGTGAATAATTCTCTCTTTACTAAGAGAAATTGTTAATTCGTAAAGAAATGAAAAAAGGAAAAGATGCTTAGATGATAAGATAACATGATTTATGCAAGTGCTTTGTTTATCATTCTTAGTTTCAGGTGGATAAAAGGGAGCAAAAATTTAATTATTTTTCAAAAACCGTTGAAGAGAAGTGGTCACCCCTCTTTGCTTTGCGTAATTGTAGTCACTGTTTTCAGTTACCGCCTTTCTTACATTTCAGAAAATGACTGAAAATGTTAGTTTTTTAATAGGAGATATGTCTCATTCTTATAAATCTAACACAAACGAATTTAAAACATTTATTCAAGTGAATTTGAATAAATCTTTTAAACTATATAATATTTTATATTATATTCATAATACTGTCAAATAGTATGTAAGATATAATAAACGAATAATACATATGTATCATGAAATCTTATATATATCTTAATCTGCTTCAAAAAACATATATGGCGAATATCGGTACAAACTTTAAAAGGTGGTAAGGCACACCAAAGAGTTGAGAATTACATAGCAACCAATGTCCAGAAACGTCATCGTACTTGGCAAATGGTGCGGTTCACAAGAGTGGAGGGGAAATATCTGACTTTCGTCGCGAGAGCAGTAGTCGCCTTGTACGAACAATGTTATACGAACAAGGAGTTCGTAGACATGCACTAGGCATATGAATTCGCTGATGGCAATAACTTCAAAGAATGTGTACCTTGCCAGCGTATCCAGCTTGTGCGTCACAATTTGTACAAATTTTGGTATCTTAAAGATGATACACGTAATGAGTGCCTCTAACGCATGCCACGGAAGTGTGTTGTTTGGTCAGCAATGTATTGGACCTAGTGGAACAATTGCCTGGTTCCTCATTCTCCAGATAAAAGCAGTTTAGATTACATTATCTGATGAAGAAGGTAGGAGCTTAAAGCTATTGTGCGTGAAACACCTGTCGAATCTGAAAGACATCTGGTTCAAGAATCGTCTGCGCGGCTGCGGCTATCTAGGTAAATCTAGATGTTTTTGACCTTGTATACTTATCCATAGTCAATCGAAATAGTGCATTCATTATTGGAAACATTGGAAGCTTCGAACATCTTTTGAAATATTATAGCTCCTACTTCAGCCGTTTTAATATTTATGAGCTACGAATGCATCTAATAATTTCTGTCTTTCATCCTCTCAATACTTCAACTCTTCCTTCCCCAAGGCGTTTTTGGCCCTGATGTACTATGCAATTTGCAATCCGTTTTATGTTCCCAATTTGCTGTACCTGTGTTTGAGGAACACCCTGTATGAACTATAAGTTAGTCATTTGTTACGGCGTTTAATTCCTTTATATAATATCTGTTTTCGAACTAAAATTGATAAGAATAAATACGATTACACATTGCTTCTTATAATAAAGAGAAGTAACTTTAAATAATGCTTGAAAATTATCTACCATTTGAGTATCGACTTAACGTTAATCCTAATCATGCAAAACCTTAATAAAACAATGCGATCTCAGGACGGATGAAGTTTAAACTGAAACTATACGAGTATTAAACAAAAATAATTGGAGACCTTTCTTAACACAATATTAATGGACCTAAAAGTTCGGTTACTTACGATTCATAAATTTATTTTACAAAAACACTGAACTTTAATTAAATCATTTTAATCCTAATATTGAAAGTTTCTACTAACATAACACAGTAAACAATATTTTACATTAGACTTTTCATGGGTTCCTCTAAGAGGCATTTTAAAATTTAATTGCATAAAATTCCATACCCTTACCAAACACATGAAACGCATTTAGGCAAATTAGATAATAAAATTAGAAAATAAGAACTATTGAATTAGGGACTATGATATATAAGCGACATAGAAATGAAAGGAAAATGAAAGAGAGACAAATGATAATGACAAGCTGATAGATGTTTTTCATTCTAGCAAATTATTGTAATTAATCGTTTGTAGTAAAATTAATTAGAAGTGACTTCTGACTAGAATAATAAGAGTCGAATCATATATAATCCCAAACCCTTCAATCGATGTGAGTGAGTTGACAGGCTAAGATTTTATTCTTTAAATATAAGTTATGATTAAAGTGAATTAAGAAGAATTCGAGAGTGACCGACATTACGTATTTTGCGCAGATTGTTAATAAACTGTGTAGTCTTTTTTTCATGACATTTCTTCATTTGAATTTGTGAACTTAATTTGATAAGACATCAAGATATCTGTGTAATTAATGGGAAAAAAGACATAACAAGTATACATTCAGTACAAATGTTCAGAATGTCCACTCCTTTTTAGGATGCAAAAAATTGAGCCCGTTTGCGCATATTTTGAGCAAAACATTACAATATGCTGATGAAGACTGTACCGTCCTTTCGGTATTGTGGCAATTTTCAGATCATTTGTTGTTTGTGGATTATTTTTCCTAAATTTTGTCCCTGAAATATCCCCATAGAAAAAAAAAGGGAGAAATTGCTCCTAAGAGGGAACAAAATGGCCAAAGGTTTCTTGAGATGAGTGGATTGAAATAAAAAAAATCTTGAAGCATATCTCATAATTTAGTATCTTAAAGCCGTTTAGGTTGAAATAAGAACTTTTGTGATGTTCGCATACTCCTGAGGAATGATTTAGAAGTCTCTGTTACATAGGGTTAAGAGCACTGTCCGTAGGGAGAGAAAAAGTAGGTCAATCGAAGGCTCGATAACATGGAAGCAGTAAAAGTAGACCTTCCAAAAGACTTGTACGAGTTTTTTTTATTTTTTTGTTTTAAAATAAAATTTTTGCTCAGTTTTCAACTTCGCAATTTATTTCACTTTAGCCCAAAACCATAAAGGTCGTCATAGTCTCGTTTCCCTGATCTGAGCATTCTTTGGCATTTTTCTATGGGGATATTCAAAGAACAAAATTTATGAAAATAATACCCGGACAAAAATAATCCAAAAGCTATCATAGTATTCAAAGGATACAAGAAATCATCAGCAGTTTCTTATAGTGCATTTATCAAAATATGCTGAAATGAATTCAGCTTTGCCTCCCAGAAAGGAACGGATATTTTATTGTAAATGAATATTCAAAATGTTTTTTTCCACGTTATGATATGGGTAATTTTCCCCATCAACATAAAAATAATATCTTAAAGTTCGTTTTTTTTTTGAGAAATAAATTTACGAATCATCAGCACGGGAGATTCATTACTCCTAGCATTAATGAATAAAATTTGTGTAATTATGGACAATCTCGATGTGAAAGTCAAACGAAATGCTAAACTAATTATTATAATCCTAATAATAGTGGAGACAAACAAATTCATAATAATGTCAAACGAATTTTTATTTAAAAACTTTCATAAAACAAAGAGTTAGGAGCGCTAAAAAAGGACTCACCAATACGAGATAGGGTGCACTAAAGGCCCAACAAAAACTTTATTTCGATATCTTGAGGTCAAGTTCTAATAATCATTTCTTGAAAGAAAAAAATAATTCGGAGAGTTGTCAAACTTGCACAGCTAAAACTGCATTCGAAAAGAGGATTATTTCCGAACGTAAGCGATTTAAAAACATCCCAAATAACAATACTGCTTTAAGCATTTCTACACACAGATAAGTAACGAAAAATAATTAGAACAATATATAATTAACTTTGCTTAGTGGTAGTTAGATAAACAATTATAGCATTGTCTCGACATGTTGGACTGATAACAAATGCCATTTAAAATTGAAATGGTCTTAAAATATCTCTTTTTCACGGTCAAAATGCTCCTTTAACACTAGGAGAGACGTTTAGATGTCTAGACCGAGCAAACGATAATAGTTGTAATTTCCGATCCGCATCAAGCATTTTAAGAACCCATTTCCTAGATACATCATCAAAGATATTGCTCCTGAGAAACTTAATAATCCTCGGATTTCATCCGATGTTTGAGCAGAATTTTCCTCAGTTCGACTGCGTATGTAATTTAGCAAATCGTGTGATGAGAGGGATTTTTCGCTCTTTCGAATATAGATCGTAAGTTTATCTATGCAATTTGAAATCGAAAATCATTTGTTTGTGCTTGCTTCTCCGCTTTCTTCCTCCTAATTAATCGATTTCTGTAAAAGTTTTAGTTGTTTTTTCCTTAATGATGTTTACTGTTGGATACTTATCAGATTTCTTCTTCTTTTTATACATTTTAAACAGGGGGAAATCATTCCAACACTAATCAAATGACTTTTGAAAAATTAAGATAAATACATCCAAGACTTACATAACATCTCTTATCAGAAAGCAACAAATCCGTTAGAAAAATCTTTATGTTATGTTATGCTCAGTCTTTATAAAGCTCTTGCGTTCTTGGTAACGACCAAAACTATCAGAATGTGACACATATGTAATGATATAACGTTCCCATTCTTTCTAAAACTGTTCATGACTTGCATCAGATTTCTCCAGAAAAAAATTCTGTTAGAAAATGATGAATCCATTAACAGAATTTTGCTGCAGTATGATATTTCCCACTGAATTTCAATACTATTGAGTAGCAATTTATATTTAACGTTATAATATATTAGTATTTATATTTAATGTTATAATATATTATTTTTTATATTTAATGTTCATTAATATATTATTTTTTATATTTAATGTTCATTAATATATATTTGTATTATTATAACATTAATATATAACAGCGAACATATATCATATATTTATATTTAATGTTCGCTGTTATGTTATGTTTACTCAATTAATGATATGGAATCCAGCACTTGAGATGTGTAGATGCAGGCTGATGAGTAAGCATTACCCAGAAGCTTGCTCGAGTAACTCTAAAACAAGAATGAGAAATTCGCGGCCCATAGCGAATATCTAAGCAATGGAACAGTATGTGATAAACATTTTACTAAAATATCGTAGCTTGGTTCTTAAACTTTCCAATTGTACATAATATTTAATAAGGAACTGCAACATTCACCGTTGCATTATTATGTTAAGAATTACACTGGATATTCGATATCAGAAAACAATAATTTTCGCAAACCTTAATAAAATATATTTTATAACTAACTGTTATAAGCAGGTAAATTAAACATACAAAAAATACATTTTATTTTCGACTGGAACACGCTAGTTTACGTGGCCAAAAGAAAACAGAAATCCTAAAACACAAACAAAATTACTAACCATGGGAAGTTATATGCATTCTCCCCGTTGTCAGCCATTCATTCTAAATCCAAATTTTCAGTGGAAAACTATGATGCTTTACATTACAAAAAAGAAAAAAAAAATGTAAATCCGAAACCCGGAAAATGCAAAACAATTTTATTGTTGTCAGAGCGACATCCGTAGAAATGTCCACTTCAGGGCCATCTGCCGGTTATTATTTTTCAGGCGAGCAGTGAATATCTTACACTATTAGTTGAGATGAATCGCAGCCGTAACAGAATAAAATAATACCTGTCACGATTTTAACCTTCTACTAGTATCTATAATAGGTGTGCCTAAAATTAAGTGTTCCGCATTCTAAGAGCAAAAAAAGTTTATTTACATTATTCTACTTTTTGAGCAGAATATTTTATCGTAAAAGTTTTTGAATGAATATTTGATACCAGCTTTCATCAATAATGAACTAAATTTTTTTAAATATATCAGGATAAACTACTCTTAATTTTTTTCATTCGATTGAAATAAAACATATATGAAATAAATTCATTTTACAGCAGCAATAATTATATATATTTAGCTTAAAATGTATTCAATGTAACGATTTATTATTTGAATTTAATGATTTATCTTGATATCTAAAAAGAATATTATTGTGCAATACTTTATCGTTTGTTTTAATTCTATTATTTCACTTAATAATTTAATAACTATTACTACAAAGGGTAGCACCTTTGGAAGCGAAATCTGTTTTTCATAACGCATTCAATATAGCATTTTATTATAATTATTATTTTCGTATTTAACGATGATTTCTTTATTTCAGGAACTTGCACTCTATATGCATCAAAACTAGGTGGCAGTAAACTTAAATGAAAACTGGCTGATGAACTTCTGTATTTCCAAGAAAAATGGGAATTGGAATATTTTTGTTGCGATTTTAAAAAGTAAGATAATCTGCTTAATATGTGATAATGCTATTAGCGAACGTGTTGTGAGCCAATTGCAATGTTAATCGCCAAATTTTGATATCTTACGTACTCTGAGGCATAAAATAGAAACACCTAAATATGTGTATATAAAAATGATATATATTTAAACTGATGTTAAAGATTTGTTCAATTTAAAAATTAGTAAATAAAAAGTATATCCTATTTTGTTTTGTGGCCATTTTTACATACTATATCACCGCAAACGAATGTTACATATAATAAAGAATCCTTATGATCTACGTAAGCATTATGATGCAAATCACACCATAAGGAATAGTACTCCTGTTATGATGGCGAACGATTAAGCGAGACAAAGTAGGAGGGTACTGCGCAAATGCCAAATTTTTCTATACTGCGCTAAACCATGCTTAACTGGGATCTAGATAACGGTCTCAAAATCTTTAGACTAAGAGTACCACTGATTCTTGCGTTAAACCTAAAACGCATAGACCTAGCTAGTTCATCATACCAGTAGTTTCAATGAAGTACCAGATTCAAGTTTTGAGACTAGACACCCAATGAGTTTTGTATGAGGTGCGCCTCGTTCGCTATTACAGTTGGTACTTACGAGTAAGTATAAAGGACATGGCATTGAGGCGGAAACAGATGACATGTGTGCTGTGAGTTTCATATTGTTACGACCATGCTAAATGTTTAGCGGTGCTATTTGGAGAAAAGTGTAAAAGTGCAGAATTTGTCAAAGCTATAGCAGTAAAGCGTCATTTTGTGGAAAGTGGCGGAATTACGCAAAAAAAAAATTGTAAGCTATGCTTAGTTAGTCAAAGTACGCAGCACCATCCAGTTGTAGAGCTAAAGCACGATCTGGAAAAGTTCTGTTACACAATCGCTCGTCTGGCAGATTTGAATACTTTTAGGTGTTTGCCCATATGTTCTAAACACTGATGACACGTGGAATAAATACGGGAGACCAGCGAGACAGTTGGCCAGTTCGAAAGTTTAAATTAGAGTGACAAGTATAATCTGAAAAGCGAAATAGAGTGCGAGAATTAATACTTGCAGCACTAATTAGCCAGCTAAGGGTCTATTGTTTCAGGCGG
>BMAW01087601.1:0-10170 GCA_019974015.1 Nephila pilipes
ATCGAACGCAGACTTCAAAACATCAATAACGCAATGACAGCTATTAGGGAGGGATTATCGCTCCCTTGGCGTGCTCAAGGCTCTCATAGTTAGAGTGTTATTATTTACATAGTTATGTGCCATTCCTCTTAAATTTCTACTTCCTTCCTGTAACTATCAGCGGGTGTTTATTCTTACGCCTTGCTTTGTTTCATCTAGTGTACCCCGTCCTTTTTGGGGGAAAATACGAAATTTTTTTGGGGAACAACCCCACGTACATTATAATGCACTTTGTAAACTGTAAAAAATGAGGTTGACGTTTTAAGTATATGGCTGTCATGAAAAAAAGCACTCAGTGAAGGCAATTAAGTACTGAATGCGATTGTTTTCAATTCGTTCATAATAAACAGATTTTTTTTAAAAAAAAAGTCCCCTTAATAATGAAAGTAGATATTAGAAAATCCGCACATATTTTTGAAAAAGGCATACAGTGAAAATAAGGAAATTAAAATTATTTAGATGTTTTAGTCATTTTAGAGTGTTATATTACCTTGAACTTTAATCAAATGGTTATTTGATGTAATAGTTTTTCTTTGTTGCATGGAAATGTCTAAAAATACAGCAAGATATAAATTTATCAAACTCAAGGTGACAATTAAAGCAAGCTGCAATTATGAAATTTTTCCATTTCAATGTGTCTTACTTCAAGATTTCGCATTCACACTTTTATTATTGAATAGCTACTAAAATCTAATGAGGTAAAACATTTAAGAGGAATAACAATTAATTTCTATTTATTGCATATTACTTATATTACAAAATATTAATTAAAAAACTAAAACATGATTCTTAAAAAATTTAGACTTATCAATATTAGTCGGAAATGTATTGAAAATTCACTCACAGTAAAGTACACATAACACATCGATCAAATACTCCCGAGTCTAAAATTGAAAACAACATTTTTTTTGCAAATTTTTTTTTTATTCATCAACATAACACCTTTTGTTAATCATCTTTAAGGGTGATAGAATCGTTCCAACGCTTTTCCAAATTTTTATTTTTATTTTTTTTTTTTTGTTTGGCGCCCGCCGGTTTTTTGTTTTGCGCTCCGCAAGAAATCTTTTTTGTTGCGAGTAAATAGCGATAAACAGCTTTCTGAATCATCGACTCGTTGCTGCTTTTGTTCCATGGAAATCAATCGCGGCACCCACTTGGAAAAAACCTTTTTCACTTCACTTCAAAGAACCTTTTTCCTGGTCCGATCGACTTAAAATTTTGACACGTTTCAAGCAAAGGTTAGTACTCTAGAAAGACCTAGTTACTGGTTTACTACGAGCGCCAACTCTGGGTTAGTTTCGGGAGTTATTGATCGATGTGTTATATGTTTTATGTTGCTTAACTGATCATAAAGATAATTTAATTGCAAAACAGTTTATGAAAACATAGCTTTTGTATTTTAGTATTAATTGCTTAGGATCTGTATATGATATAATGTTTTAACACAACTTCACTTTTTTTTTTTTTTAATTTAAATTTCTGATTAAAAAAATATTCTGTTAGAATGAAATACCGCTATATTTTGCTAACTATGTTTCTGTACCTTCTTTCCAAGTATGATTTTGAATTTCTGTTTCCTAATACACACACCAGTAACATTTTATGTATATAGACATACATGCAACATACATAGATCAATTAATAGCTAGTTATTTTTAATGCTTGTCTTATTGTATTAAATAGATGTGTGTACTATTTGTTTGATTGTTTGTCCATTAACGTCATACTTATAAGCAATATTATTGTATTTGAAGGTTAAAATCGTAATTTATAACTTCGGTCAAGCGACGAGATCGACAACTCACATATTTCCGCCATCTCCCAATTTGCACAACTCTCAAAAGATATAATTTGGGAGTTAGTTGCTTCTACCAACATTAGTTCTAGGACCCAGTGGAGGGGTGGACTTCGATAGTCTAATGGACATTATAGCTGACTCGTAACCGGCGGTTTCTTCTGACTCAAGGGTTCCATCCTTGACGCAACTAAGGACGCACCGTGTAGCCGAGGCTGATGCACGTTATCCGTTCGCTCCTAGCGTATCACATGCGATAAGCTCGCATTTCCTCTCCTGTGCCCAGCGTACCACATATGATATACTCCGTGAGTGTGGTCATACGCTTCCGCGGAACGTATCAATAGATATACGCTTGATGAAAATGTTTTATTTGATTTTTTGAATGTTACTATAAAGCGTTACAATATCGCGAAATCTATAGGTTATTAGGAGTAGTGACCTTGGTAATCTGGGCTTGGATTTCATTTCATGGGGGGGTAATTGTTAAAAACACGGCTTGCGACGCGGCTCTTTAAATGTAATGACACGATAAAAAGGGTGCACTTGCTTTCGGTTTGCTTTTTTCTTTCCTGTTTGCTTCTTAGAAATTCGAAGGAGAATTTTAGACCTTTTACGGGGTTTAGGGCTTTTGGTAGCAGATACGCTCAGCTGTTTGTTTCATTCGTTCGGTTTTTATTTGCAGCGACAGACATGAAGAAAAGAAAGTATATATTTGATATCGAGATATGCGAATTAATGAATGAATCTGACAGTAAGTTAGCGAAAATAATCCAAATCTGTACGTAGATATTAAAGTAAAAAAAAAAAGGGGGGGGGACCAAGAAGATGTGTCCTTTGCTCAAAATCTTGCTGGAAGCGCCAAAATATGTCTGTAAGACATGTGACATTGGACTATGCATTGAATTTTTTTTATAATTGTACCATACAGCAGAATAAGGTTTATTTTTTATATCTATATGTTACATGTAATGGTACATCATTAAACCATGAAATGTATGTAACAAATGTAAATATATGTTGTATTTTCTGCATAGATATGTTTTTATGTAATTGTTTTATGTAAAAACGTGGAATTTTGGATTATATCTTTTTTTTTTCTTTCGTTTATTTTAAAGTTAATGTATTTTAAATATTATATGTAAAATGCAAATTATTCTAACGAATAGTTGAGATTAGAGGAATTATTTTCGAGTATTAGGCTTAATATCTGAAATTGGCTGGACATAACCTGACACTCCGTGGTAAGAAACCACGGGCCCAGACAAGCACTTCATTTTCTCCCTCCGGTAGCGAAAGGGTTAAATCTGTCGAGGCTTAAATTCTTCCCGTTAGTGTGAAAGTTGCGAGAGAGGAGTGCCAGCTCAGTTGTCATCCACGTCATTTCAAAATCACAACGTGTTTAGCTAAAAGTCCTCTTGTTGCTTCTAGTTTGAGGTTAATAAACCCAAACAACACAGTGGCCCTTCAATAAATTCATCCTACTGGTTCACTGAAACAATCACCCGTGAGTTGACCGGGAGATGGGACAATTGTTTCTCCAGCATATTATAAGACTAAAACGAACCTACTGTTTGAGGGTAAACCGAACACCCTGACCCTGGGTTTTATTTCAGGACACTTTTCCTCCAGGTCGAAGGACATCGATGGCTCATCTACGTTTCCTAAATACGGGCATCATTACTCTGCGACGCACTCGTGATATTATTCGTCCCCATGGAATTTCCTATCGTTGACAAAAACGGATGGCAGGCACCATAACTGCCTAGAGATCATTCGCTCTTTTTTTCACTAGTGGCCATGGTAACCTACTGGTCATAATTACAGACTTGTGTTCCGCGTTTTTTGTTCAGTCGTGGGATCATGTCTTGGCTACTAAAGACATGCCGTGTAAAAGGGGCTGATGTATGTAAATCTTTATTGGTTTAAAGTCATCACATAATCGTAATGCGGTTGCTAGCTCAAGTGTCGTCCTCGACCCTTGAACAAGTTTAAAATTACGATATCCGTTGCCAATAACACTTGTGGTACTTCTAGTGCGACACTCACCAAGGAAATAATCCTGGTCGAGAACCGCCGATCCTTATTACATATGTGAAGCAACTAAAATATTTTTCAATATTAACTCAGACGTTGGCCAAGAAAAGCATAATTTCGCCAATTTGAGAAATTGATGCATGGAACTGGCAATTTAAAACTCAGTCGTTTCAGTGCCACCGTTTGATTTAACTGTATATTACTATCAAATTCCAAAGCATTAAGAAAATTATTGGACGCAGATTACTTCAGTTGGAGTTTCGGTCAAGTGACGAGGAAGCATTCAGAAGTAGCACTAAAATTCCAAACTTCCACTTTACGCATATCTGTCAGTGGAAGATTCGATTATTTGTACATCCATCTGTTTCCTTTTAAGACCCACTTGAGTTAAAACATAACTGTAATATACGACAAAAACAACCCCAGTATCGAACTAACGACATTGAACAAATTTCTATTTTCCTACATGTTTTCCAATCATAAAATTTTTTTCAAACTTACCTGTTCCATGAATACCTTCGTTAATAGCACGTTAGGAAGTGTTGAAAAGTGCGTAAAAAATTGAATATTAGTTAGAGTGAAATTTGAGAGGAAAGGTATGTCAGACTTTTGTCTTAATAATTTCATCGTTATTTAAAATTTCGATCCAACTTCATAATCTTATTATTGTTTTATATTGATGTTAATTAATTTGTTTTTGAATAACGTATCGATTGGTTTGATTTTATTAAAGCATTAGCTGATACCCGCCCGCTTCGCTGGGCAGACGATAATATTATATTTTGGAACCTATACATAAAATATCAAGAAAATTGGAGCATTGAAACGATTTTTGTGTTCTCCAGATGGTTTTTTATCTGCATTAATTATAACCTTGAACTCCTTTTGGTCTTAAGGAACTGAATCAACAGCAGCTTTGAAATCGTGAATATACCTGTTATGTTCATGTGGCGCCTTTTGTAATCGGCTAATTCGGGCTTAACACCTGGGAAAATAACACAATGAATGTTTTTTTTCACATTCATCATCACAGAGAAAGTAAAGCTGAAGAAAAGAATGTTGTTGAGGAGGCTCAGTCAATAGGCTACCTATCCTGTGGTATACCTGCCCCTGGACTTTAAATGTTGGCATAAAATTTCCTTCCTTCAATTCTTTTGCTCCGAATGACGTCATCTGGAAATATCCATTATACTTACGAATTGTAGAAAGAAAATGTTCTGAAAGCTGATTCTTATGGTTAAGAAGGCTATTTAAAGGTTCAGGGTAGAATCTAATAGCAGGAAGCTGGACTTGACCACCACTGCAGCACATTCATGGAGGTTCTTCTATGCATTTTAAATCACGGCACCTCGAACAGGGCAAACGTTTTCCGATATTGACAATTTTATCATTTGAATAGTCAATATATATTTCATATTTAATACAGACAAATTTTTGGAAGTCTATGGCGCTAATTTAACTTTTGATCTTTTTTCATTGTATTTAATTACAGTTGCCTGATTCACGTGGGGGGTATTAGAAAAGTATATTCTTACAGCTGCTTTATGTACTTCAGGATGGCTTTTAGTATATTTTGTGGCAGCTTGTCTTACTTGCTTATATCTAATTGAATTTGTGAATCTTTTTCTTCTTTTTTTACCTTTATTTAGTTGAAGAGATATTACATCATTAATAATTGATTCACTTGAACTTGATAAATCTATGTTAGATATTGATTGAATCTTTGAAACTAACACAGGCACATTTTAAAGAGGCTGAAACGCTAAAGATGACACATTTTCTTCATTTTGTTTCACATTATCATAACCAGGCTTAACTTCACTTCTATTTATTAATCCAACTATTTAAATATAAACATCAAAATGACCATTATTACAGTTTCCCGTAAAGCGTAATCTTTTTTTCCCCTGAATTGTTTCCCCAACAGAAGCTATAAGGCAGCCACCTTGATATACTTCGAACTGATAGGGAAATAGCTCTGTCGCCGCCATAATTTCGCAAATAGATCCATACGTGTTTGGTTTACACATTTCGGTTAAATATAAATCTTTAGTATTGTAAGAGGCGCCAGATAGCATTTGAATGCAACATTTAAACCGATCCCAGTTGTTAAACACGTGAGAAACAATATTTCTCATTTTATACGCCATCGATATGTCACCAAACACCAGCAAAGACAGAGATGAAAATAAACATGCTCCGTTGCCAAGAATTTTAAAATTTTTGAAAGGAGTAGGTATTCCATCTATCCAAATATATTCAACATTCATTATTAAAAATTATAACTGAAAAGTAAATATGAAAAATCAATTTGTAATAACCTACAATGAAATACTTCTCTAGTTAAAAATATAACCGAAATTAATTTTTAAATATCAAATTATTTAAGAATTCAACAAAAAATACCAACAAAAAAATAAAGTATAATAAAAAATTTTAGCAAAAAGTCACCCCTATTACGTTATCCTTTTTGCAAAGGGATAACTCTATTACGCTAACAGCATATCTGGAACTGTAATTGAGTAAGACAGAATAGCTCTTAAAAATCATAGCATTAAAAATAATTCTGTATTCCGAAAACGATAAAATATCCAGCCATTTTAAAAAATAAAAAAAATTTATTTCCTAGAAACAAAAAGCTAAAAATTGCCAAATTACAGAAACAAAACTTTTGCATAATATTTACATTAGGTTACAGTTAATGCATACATAAAAATAAATATTTTGACAGCTACTTGTTTTTTTTATCAATGACATGAGTAACATACCGTTATTATTCATTTGTTAAAAGCCAACTTCAATAACTTGGTAAGATTGCGTTTAGATTTACAAATGTAATTTATAATCATTATTAATAATAAAATACTTTTCTCATAAATTTAAAACTTACGTGTAGGTTCCACAACAATAAAAAAATTATCGTATGCTGAGCAAAGTGGACGGAAATCAGCTGGGGTTACCATAGTATAGCACAATGCAAGGTCATTGAAATGCTTCGACTTGGCGGTGGAAAATATTTGGTGATAAATCTCTAAATGTAGGAATTTCGGGGCTCATCATTTACATTACATATGATAAACATGCAATGCATCCTACTCAGCGGATTGTGGTTGGGTGTGCGTTTTATTATTTTTCAAAATCCCGCTCTTGCCAATCATCCATCAGCGCCACAATATTAAATTATTTCCATTTCGCACGCGCAAATCTCGCCAAGTAAACTTAATTGCTAGCAATGCACAGAATACATATAGAAAAATATATATATTCCATTTGGCGTCGTTCATGTCATTTTTGGCGACTTTATCGCCAAAAATGACAATTGATGGATAAGAAAAGATTAACGGATGAAAATCACATTTTGGATAAGAATTCCCTAAAATCCGTTCTTAGTGAGCGTCTACATCGCAAAATGAGTAACTATACTAAATTTCAAGTCAATCGGTTGTATAGTTTTAGAGATATCGTGATGAGTCAGTCAGTGTTATTTCGCTTATATATAAATAGAAAACGAGAACTATTGACGACGGACCTCATAATTTTGAACATTGGTGCATTGACAAATACGACACCTGAACTAAACCCCCTTCATCTATTTTCCTCATCAATGCGTTGGGAGGATATTGGGCTGCAACATATTTAACATGCATCAGCCCTGGATAAACTGTGGGAAGTTTGTAGAAACAAGACTCGAACAGACGTCTCGAAGGACCCCAACATCCATGAGTCCGAGTCCATGATCTTAAGGCTACCAAGGCCACTAGAATAAAGGTTGTTAAAATAGTATATAAATAGCATGAAACCATATGAGGATAATATGATTTATTTGTAAAATAAAATGATAAATCAGGAAATAAGCATTTCACGCGTTTTCCTTTTTTCCTTAGACCTCCTGCTACGCGAAACATTGCGCCGTCTACCTGCCCATAGAAAAGTCCTTTAAGAATACATTAATTTCTCTCATGAGAAAAACTTCAAATCAGTTCTAGATTGTTCAGTTTCATCTATAGTTATTTTTGAAGTATGTCCTGAAATTTATATCTTTCAAATAAAAAATATACAAATATCTAATCACATTTTTATACGAATTCTATCTCGAGGCCACTGAATTAGAAAAGAAGCTAAAACGAAGTCATTCATATCAAGTCTGGTAAAGCTCTGATGTTCAATCAGTTTTCATTTTAATCCCTAGTAATCAAGTGCAAAGGATTGTTTTCTTATAAGCAGTCTTACGTAGAAGGCTTCAGTATTTGTAGAAGAATGGATTCAATAGAAAAAGAGTATCCATGTGAAGAGTGCAAAAAATGTTTTTCTCTTCGCCCTAGTTTAAAAGGATATTTAGATACTCACATCGAAGGAACTCCTAGTGGTTGTGACAGTTGCAAGAAAAAACTGATTCAAAGTGACAGTATACAATCACAATTACCTGCCGATGCTAACAAAAGGACACACATTTGTGAAACTTGCAACGCAAGTTTTACAGCTAAAGGTAATTTCATGAGGCACATTCGTGAGATTCATACGACAGAAAAGGCATATGTTTGTGAAGTTTGCCAGAAGGTCTTTACTCAAAGTAGTAATTTAAAAACTCATTTGCGTACCCATACCAACGAAAAACCTTATTCCTGCCAAATTTGCAAAATGGCGTGTACGCAATGTAATAACTTGAAAAGTCACTTACTTGTGCACAATAATGAAAAACCACATAGTTGTGAATTATGTCCGAAGACCTTTTCTCAAAAAAGTAGTTTAAAACGTCATTTACGCACCCATACGAAAGAAAAACCTTTCGTTTGCGAATTCTGTCAAAAGGCTTTCAGTCAAAAATATGATTTAAACAGGCACAAACGTATTCATACGAGGTAAAATCATTATATTCGCGATATCTACTACAACGTGTTTTCAAAATGATCCATAAACAAGATCATTTACTTATTTACTTTTAAAATCATAAACTACGAATTTTGAAATTTCGCTTCAATAATATACACAATGACTTATTCATGGACATGAAGTTTTGTGTTTGAATTGTTTCACTCCATATTCTTCACTTTGACTCGTGTATTTCTTTAACAATGCTGAACAACAATATGCTATCCGTTTCTGTGCTGTGACGGAAATTTTTTCTTGTATTTTACTTTTTCCAGTCACTCCAATTTTTAATACTTTTATTATGTGTTAGACGTAAGTTGTAAATAAATTTTAGTAATAGAGACAAGTTTATTGTTTCAATTGATGATTTATCCTACAGTTTTTGTTTCAGTTGTTCAATCATAACTATTTTGCATGTCAAAATCACATTTAAAAACATAATTGATTTAATTTGTATAAACGGTATAAATTTTGAATTTTTATTTAGGAAACTTATACAATTTTAAAAACTTGTAGATTCACACCCTTTAGCGGATTAAAAAAACCATTTTAACAATACATTTTTTGAATTTAGTATGTCTTAATTTCTTAATTCCGTAATAAGGACGGTTTCCTGATCATCTTTTTTCTTCACTGCTTGGATAATGTTAGTAGTCTGTCTATGAGATATTCTTATTTCTGCATATCTCTTGCTGAAACTTTATTTTTCAGTGCCTCTCCATGTCCAGTTTCTAGGAGGAAGCCGCTGCTTAATTGTCTTTGCCAATAACTCGATTACAGCTATTTATTCGAGTCGTGGTTTCGAACCTTGAATCAACAAACTATCCATCGTGTTGCCGGAGCTTATTCACGTTAAATATGTCGAGGTTGAAAAGCATCCCATTACCGTTGTGTAGAAGTTAGGAAAGGGAGAATTCGTCCTCGTCACTTTACTGAGTGTCAAAATTACGAGGACCGTTGAAAAGAGCCCTCATTTTGCTGCTATTGTAATATTATTGAAACCATTCAAAGTCTATTTTAAAGCGTAATGATCTATCGTGTTCGTTAGCAGAGGCTTTTTGCGTAAAGATTCCATTACTTTAAAAGTACTCTTTTGTATTTCGTTTTGCAATAGGAAAATCCATATCTTTTACAAAATTTTAAATTAAAAAAACATTTTGATCATTGACCTACCATCACATCGTTCGGAGATAATTTCTATGTTTCCATAACTAATTGTTAAAATTTTATAAAATTCACAATATCAGGCTAAAAATGTGCTCTATTTCACCAGCAGCTGCGACAATTACAGCTTATAGGCTCAGCTCTTTTACGAGAACTCGAACTTCACAAAGGGTCTTTGATGGATATATTCTGCATTAGTAGCTTCTTTTTTTATTACGGCAACGTTTCATAATTTCTGGGTTAAATTTAAATGTTTATTATAATCT
>BMAW01087605.1:0-35370 GCA_019974015.1 Nephila pilipes
CCCAACATAACCAAACCGGCTCATATCTCAAGTCATCATATACATGCAATTAAAGGTTTTACAAAATAAAAAAATTGAATCCTGATCATGCTGCTCTTCAGCCATCATAACACAAGTCTTGCATCTCTGAACGGGGTATTTTTAAACTTCAAGTTTAAATGTTCAGAATCTCGAGAACGGACGGTGGCATTTAGATATATCATCTGAAATTAGGGCACTTTGGTCTTATTAAGAAAATAGAGTGATCTCCTACCTGACGTGTAAGCAGAACTCTTAACAAATTCCGTGCTCCATAAACCACGGGTTTTATATTTCATATTATAAACTAAATGATATCCGAGAGAAAGTTAAAGTTTTATTAAAAAAATATACACAGTAACGTTTTTTGTACTTTTCGAAAAAAAAATTAGTTTTTTTTATATGCTGAATTTAAACATTTATGACCAACACAACGACTCTCTTCAGTCATTTTCAAAATATTATCAAAAATTGCAAATCAATCATCTAGATAAAAATAGCATAAAATAATAACTTTTTAACGATGCAGCAAATACCGTTATATTGCATCACGGAGCTTTGACAAACAGAAGTAAAGCAAATTACCAGTAGCTAAATCACAAAATATAATTTTCAGTGTAATAATAAGAGATAAAAGAAAATCCCCCGAGTACGAAAATCAATGAAATAATCACAATTGCATCAATTCCTACGTAATTCAAATGAAAAATCATTATAATCTGCAATAGTCAATTTAAAATAATTCGACCAGTGAGTCTTAAGTTCGAATCATAAAGCTGTTTCATGAAAATGATTAGTTATCATAGGCACAAAAAGCCAAGGTAGCATGATTTTTTTTAAATAAGTTAATAAAAAATAACACACACACATATCTGTGTGTGTGTGTTTGAGTGTGTTTATCTAAAGTCCAAATATACCTGGTGGTGTGGTCAATAACATATGTATAAAAATTTCTTAACTTTGTTTGTAACTTAAACCACCTACAATAACCAGGAACAAAGGTTCAAAAGGGTATCACACAGAGGAAGATATTTTATCAGTTCTTATTTTTTCTGATGTGATTTATTGTTTATACTACAATTTTTATAGTGTTTAACACAATTTATAATATCAGTAAGAATTTTAAATCATTTACACATTAATTAGGTGATATAATCCAAAACATAGTTGTTATATCTGGGTGATCAGAAGTTTCATGAGATCTTTCTATTAATTTCATTTGCAGGAGGTTTATATAATTATTTTAGGTAAACGCCATCTTTCACAACTAAAACACCATTTATTTTCTGATATTTAAGTAATAAAGTATTTTCTTAGTTTAAAGTATTGCTTATATCGTTGTTACCTAATAAAAGCTCTGGTAGCGTATTTGGTACGAGTAATTATGAGCAATAGCATTTCTCTTGTCAACATATCAGATTCAGTATTGCTTCTTCCTTTCTTATATTTAATATCAAAATCATACGTAAAGACTTCTGAAATCAATTTAAACTACCTGCTTGTGAGAGAGATAATTTCTAACTTTTTAAATCAAATTAGTTCATCATGGTAGGTATGCACTGTGAAGCGAAATTCATTAAAGTAGCATTGAAATTTATTTAAACAGTAATTATGACTAAACACCCTAATTTAGTTATTGTCTAATTGATTTCATAACTTCTCAGCTTCCCCTGGATTGGAATACAAACTGGTGTTAATTTCAATCGGGTATTACTTGTTTAACAATAACTGCTATGGTTTTTTAGATGCATCGACATAGACGTGGCATTAGTAATTTGGATTCAGGTTTGAAATTTAGCTGTCCTTAAGTTCCTTAAAAGATTGTTATTCTGCAGTACAATTCAATTTTTGATTTTAATTAAAAAGATTGCTTAAAGGTCATGTATCGAGGAATAAATTTATAATAAACATTAACACTACCAAGGAATATTTGTAAATTATTTATATTTATCACAGAGAAGAGTTTTATTAAAAATAATTTGTACTTTAGTTTTATTGGGGCTGCATGGTAATTTTTATTTCATTTATTATCAAGCAAATCAGTGGTATCTTTTATAAATTTACACTTTGAGAACACTATATTTCACTTCTTTTTTTCACGAATTTTAAAAATATCATCTAAATGCTTAACATTTTCTTCCATTTAAATTGAAAATACAATAATAACATGAAAGTAATTTAATTCAAATTTTATTTCGTATTTATTTATAATTTGCTTAGTTAAGGTCCCATAACGATGAGTTTTATATCTAAAGCTAAATTAATTAAATTCAAAAAAATCCTAATACGATGTGAATGTAAGCTTTTCATATTTGGTGCCTCCTGATTCAGCATGCTAATACTTTGAACAGGGATTTAAAGTACAAAAAGTTTTTACAAGGGTTAACTTATATAAGACATCATCAATTCGTAGGATTGGTTCTGCATTTAATTTTTTAATAGCAATTAGTTTAATATTACCGACACATAATAGTATGTGTGCGAGAATTATTCTGCTTTTCAAAAGTCAAATTTATAGGTGCTGTATACGAATTATGAGACTATTTAGTTTTTACTGCTTTTAGAAAGCATCCAATTGATTTTTTTTATTCCCGAATCATATTAAAGTGGAGTTCCATTAGAACTGTTAACAATATGTAATTCAGAAGAAAATATTTAATTTATAGGGATTAAATTTTACTACATTCCCATCAAATTTGATTTTAGCAAAGATGTGTTTATAAATGTCAATAATTACATAAATATTATCATAGTTACTGTTAAGAATTATTTCTAAATTAAAAACAAGTAAAATTTCCTTAATAATAGTTCTACTTTTATTTAATTTAAGCATCTTATTTATCTAATTTAGTTTACCTTTTTTTCATTTACTATCTCTTAAGATTCACCTTATATTGAGATTAATTTTCGTCTGTGAAATATATTTGTTCACTAAAATTAATTATTCAAAACTGTTCTTGGTTTTATTTGAAACAATTAAATATAGGAGTCCTCATTTAATATGCTGAATTTAATATTTTCAATTATTCTCATATACTTATTTGCAAAATAATTGTTTCACTGGTTTCTACATATTTCTCTGTTAATAGTGGAGCCTTAGTTCTCATCTTTGGCATTCTTGGTAGACAATGTTGTTATTTTGGTATTGTATGTAAGACATCCATCGAGTTGGATGGAATATCGGGGCATCTACCCGCAGGTCATTTGGTCGTTGATATAAGACTCCATTGCTGTTTGGATTACTCGATGGGTACTGTCAGGGAAGGAGGTACTCGATGAATATATATACATATATATATATATATATGCGTGTGTGTGTGTATGGAAAATGTTTCATACTTTATTCCTTTACCCTATGCTTGAAGTTGTATCATTTTTGATTTTCACTTCAATTTAATATCTACATTATATCTTATAATTACAATTCGCTTAAACATTTTTATAAATTTTAAAATGATACATTTTTATTTTACACAACAGTTCAATATAATATAGTTTAAAAAAATACTTTTTAAAAAAATGAGTGATACCGTTTCATATTATGTAACGGACATTTTCAAAATACATCTTTGTGGAATGTCTCAATTTTATGTTTAACTTGATTGTGAAAAACATATTATTTTCCTCTCCGTAGGGAAGGAGGTCTATTCTAAATTCCATTGTTATTCAGCAAATGATAAATATCAGCATCATTTAATCTTCTCTTCAACATTATTTTTCTTTAAAAGCTTTAATGCAAAATTAAGCGACTTTTAGAAAGAAAAGATAAATATTTCAAAAGTCCTGCATAGGCAGTTTAACTCTTAATGGAGAATTCTAAAAATAGACCCAACTGCACTTTCGTTAAATCTTGCCAAAATTGCATTTCGTCAAGATTTGCCGACAAATCCTTTCAGTATCAAAATAATTCATGCCTTCTTTTGAAATTTACGAATAGCAATTAAGATTAAATTTTCATTCCGAGAATCATAAAGTCTTCCAAGCACGAACCAAAAATCTCTATAAAGCGTAAATTTAAAGTTGCCGATTACATTCCCTAAACTGTAACAAATTATCTAGAATAAATTCCCTTTAAAGATACATTCTTCGAAGAAATTATTCTTACATAAAGAACATGATTTTGAAGAAAATGTCGATATAATGGAAGGTATTTAAAGGTGTTAGCAACATCCAATCAGAAAGACGCTCAATTGCTCAATGGCGCATTTATGGTAATGGTAAAGAGGGGATTAAATGAAACTGAAAGATCACATTCTATTAAATATAAGAAGACTAGATGACATTACGTTTATGAATTTTCACCAGGAACTAATTAATATCAATGGGTTGTCTTGAAATTCAAAGCAACTGAAATGATTTACTTAAATATATTAGTTTATTCGAGGTAAGGAATGCAAACAAATAAATTCGAATTTGTTAGTGAGTGCGATATTTGTAGACTAAATTCTTAACCTTATGTTTCGAACTATAAAAGTGATATAAGCATTCCATGCATATTTAAAAATGTCGCATTACATTAATGAATATTTACGTAACGATATATTATAAACCGTTAATTAAAATTATCCAATTATTAATTAGATTATAATTAATTTTTATCAGCATGGATGATAATTAAATTAATATATTACTCAATTTAATTCTGAGGACATACAAATATTTTCATTCATTTTATTTTTTGATATTATTCATTTATATTCTTTGCAATGTTAATATATGTATTTTCATTTGAAAAGCTGGTGATCTACTAATAACTCTCAGTCAATTATTTCATACTTTTGAAATAGCAGTTTCTTTAAAACTGAAATGTAAAAGTTTCAATAGAACTTTCTGTAAATTCAATTATTATCATATTTAATAAATTTGTTCTTTGCATTCAAATATTGTTCTTTTAATTAGTTATGTCTAAATTAAATCCTCTAATCAAACTTTGAGTTTAATTCATTAAGAGAAAAATATGGAAAAAGTATTTATCCAGATACCATTTACATACTAGCCTGGCATCAGAATTCAATAACATAAATATTTAATTTATTTACGCTTCTGTTAAATATGTTTGATACTATTAAAAAATTATTCTACGTGAAATATATCATAAAATATTATGTATGTAAAACATAAAAATATGAGAAAAAAAAGTAGAATAAAGAGATGAATACAAATATTAAGTTTAAGGATAAGAGGTTGCCTACTTTTGTGCAAAAAAATTCTGAAATAAAATAAGCTGGTATTAAAATTATTTTTAAAGCAATGAGTAGAAAAATGTTAATTCTTCATTTGTATTTTCTCTGTCAAACATTTCTTATAAATATTTCACTGTTAAAATATACGAAACAATTCACACACATTTTATATTAAAAAAAAAACATTTCTTCGAGAACAATATTTTACATATTCATTTCACTGAAAAAAATAATAAAATCTGCATTTAAATATGATTACCTTGTTTAAGACTTCAAAAACAATTCGTTAAACTTTGAAACATATGAAAAAGAGTTGGGCTTTACTCCACCTAAAGTAAGTTTACCAGATTAGGTAACCGATGATATTAGATTTATCTGTCAACTGCAAATTCAATCAAGAATCCCATTCTTTTTCTCTGGAATTTTGATTTTGCAATCTAGATAATGGAGCTGCCTGAGTTCGATTACGTCAAGAAATGTTATTATCCATATTTGCTTGAATATTAGAATACGAATAGGGTATAGTAATACGGGATTATTCTTATACTTCTATGCATTGCCCATTTTTATCTTCCTGTACAAGAATAGAAACTTTAATACATATGCATTTCCTTTTCCGTGTGAATTTAACGAAAAAAATCTCTTGACAATTTTTCAGTATGTAAATTGAAAATAAATCAATCAAACAAGATATTTTTCCATCCATGTTCAAATGCTTTGCGATCGAAACTAAAAACAAAAGACTCACAAATTGTGTGGAAAAGTGTCTACTAAGTTTTTATTTTGAGACTAATAATTTTCTAAAATCCATTATATTCATGCTAAATGCCTTGAAAAAAAAACATGTATTATTCTTGAACAATTGAATCGAAAATAGGTTGCATAGATCGTTTTAAATGGTGTATAATTTTATTGAAACATGTTTCCCTCTGTAACCATTATTAGTAAATTCTTATAATAAACAATATCAACCGGTTCTCAGATCAAACTACACTTAAGATACTACACCATCAAAAACATATTTCTTTATAAAGCAGCAAATTTTCCAAGGAAATGAAAAGTTTTATATGTTTTTATTTAATGATAGTTGAACAATGGACTACTACTCTTTCGCATAAATGAATACTGAGATAAATGGTTTATTCTAATCGAATTATACAGAATATCTTTCGGAATTTAGATGACAGAACATTAGATAAAGAACAGACATACTATTTATTTGCTTATCTCTCTGTACCAAGCAATTATGAAAATAAAAGTTTTAACTATGATAGATGCTGAAGGATTGTGGTAGCTACTACAAATTATTAAAACAAATATGTATTGACTACTTAAGGCAAATTTTATAGGATTATTATAGATTCTCAAATTAATTTGTATTCATCAAGAACAAATATCAAATATTTATACGGCGAAATAATAAAATTTATCCTTATTTGACAAAAATAAATATTCCTTTGAGATTTATGAATAAATTGTTTTTAGTTCATTGAAAAAAAATTTTTTTTTTGTAAATCCAGTATCTCTCCTCTATGAATTTTTTTCCAAATAATTTAAATAATTTGATAAAATAATAAGATTCTACTATTTTCTCTTTTACATATTATTTCATTAATTTTTGTAAGCCTACTATTTCAAAAACATCTGAAATTACTTCATCTGCTCAAATTATGTCTAAAGTTAAAATATAAGAGAAGAACATAATTATAACCTTTTACATTATTAAACTATAATTTGAAAAAATTCCATCGTAGCAATCAACCACTATAGATTTCTATGACTCAATTTCATATTGTTACAAAAAATCGATACAAACAGGTGATAGCTCCCTACCTTCTGTTGTTAATAATAATATCCATCGAATAAATTAGGTATTCTCTGGAGTGATATCACACGTGGATTGCTTCGAACGATAACATGATGAAAATTATTGATTACAATGGCATTTGGAATTAGATATTTCCTAACTTATAAGATTAGAGTTTCGATTTCGATATATATCGTATGGAATCAATCAACGTAATTAGTTCGTAATAATGTCACTTATCTAAGCTAAATGAGATACGAGTAGGAAAAGATAGGAAAAGATCTTCAACATTCTTCGATATTCACAATCTGAAGTTAATGGAATCAACATAATATTATGAATTATGAAGTTGTAGCTTCTGTAATAATATGAGGGTCGTTCAATAAGTACTTATAAAAATTGAAAGCCAAATATTTTTGGTAGATCTTTTTTTATTTTTAACATAATTTCCTTATAGATCTATACACTCTATCAATCTTTTCACCAACTTTTTAAGTCATCTAAAATGTAAGATTTAGGCACATCTCTGAAATAAACATCGTTTTGGGAGATGGCATCTGCGATCGACGTGAATGGTACCCACCGAGAAATTTGTTTTTTTAAATTTTAGAATTAAAAAAAGTATCCAAGGGCTAAATAAGATGGATGTTGTAAAAATTTGAATATTAATTCCCTGATTTTAGACATTGAAAATGCACAGGTGTGCATCTATTCATTGTCTTGGTAGAATATGATCATTCTTTTTTTCAAATGAAGACGTATTTTTCTTGATTTCTGCACTGAAGCTATGTAGTAACAACGCATAATACTGTGCAGTTATTGTTACTTTTTATAAGTAATCGATGCAGAAGATTTCGCTTGCACCCCAAAAACCTGTGGTAATCACCATGCCGGTCCATTTCTTCGTGTTTGCTTTATTCGGGGCTCATTTACCTATTAAACCCCACTGTTCTGATTGTTCCTTTGTCTCTGGAGTATAGTACTGTATCCACATTCCGTAAGCTGTTATGAAAAGATCCAGAAACTCTTCTGGATTGTGACATAAAAGTAACAAGATAGCTTCAAATTCAACCATACGAGTTTTTCCACTGAGAGCAAACGTGACACCTATTTAGCAGAGAATTTTTCACACCCAACTTCTGATACCAAATTGAAATCAGTATATCTTGCGATATGCGATGGACCTTAACTATTTCGCGCATTTTGATTCTCCAATCTTTCAGTAGTATATTATGGACTTTGTCAACCATTCTGGGAATAGTCACCTCCACTTGACCTAAAGAGCGACGTTCATCATTTATGGATGTACGGACTCACTCAATCTTATTTATCCAATTGTAAACAGTTGCAAATACAAGAGCATATATGCTAAAAACTTTACCGAATTCAACTCTGAATTTTCTTGGTGTTAAGATTTTAAAGTATAAGTGTTTGTTCGTCGATCAAACACTTTTTTCTATATTTCTAAATAAACACAGGTTTCTTTCTTATTTCAACGATAAAAATGAAACCATGAGATAGAAATAAGCCAGACTTAAGCAGGTGTTTAGTGATTTATGATACTTACTAAAAAGAAACCATTTTCGCTGTTATGCGGGTCCTCTTTTGGGTTTCTTAGGACTTATTGAACCATCCTCGTAATAGTATTTATTTATTTATTTAATTTAAGAGCACTGTTTTTGCAATATGATTTCTTGTTTTAACCTTTTGGAAAGGGGCACTTTCAAGAAGAAAACTCTGGTGAGGAAGGGAGACTACTATTTTGCTCACCCCCTTTTTTGTCAATGATTGGCAGTTATAAGTGTCGTATGACAAAAGGACCAGGCAGAATGTTGATCCCAGCTGGGCATTGGGGTTGCTTACGATTCAAGAAGTCCCAAACTTCCAATGATTCTCCCACTTTTAGAGGAATATACATGTTTGCTTCGGTGGCCGCTGTAGCCTAGTGGTCATGGCATCGGATTCGTGGCCGGCGGTTTTCGTTCAGTCGCGGGTTCGAGCCTTGGCCACTAAAGATCTGCCGTGTAGCTGAGGCTGATGTACGTTAAATCTGTCGTAGTCATCTCGTTAGCATGGCGTGGATGTTAGAGAGGGGGTGGGGTTCCAGCTCAGGTGCCGTCCTCGTCACTTGATTGAGGTTCAACATTATGAGGCCCGTCACCTATAGCCCTCATGATGCTTCTAGTGCGACGTTTATAAAACCTAAAATAAAATAAAAAGGAGAACCTCTTTCTAAAAGCAGATTATCTGTCCGTCTTTAATTCAATAAACTTTCAGAAGTATGTTCAAAAAATAGAAGTCATGTTCTTTTCTACAATTTTCTTGTATCATTCTTGATACCATAATTAGAATTTTCGTGAAGTAAATTATTCTATTCATATGCAATAAAATCAGGAGAAAAAATTTATAGTCATTTTATTTATCAATATTTATAGTAGGCAGTGGCCACACTGCACAGTTACATGATATAATTATTATGTTATAAAATATATATTATTTCATAATTTAATGCATAAACATTCTGAATAATTTATTTATATTCACAAAAACACTTCACTGATTATTTCGTAAGTGTAAATAAGTTTTTAGCGTTTAAAATTCTTAATAATTATTAAACAATGAACAGATAATTGGAACAATGAAAGAAAATGTTCAAATCATTTAAATTATGTTTAATATTGCAATATACATTATAAATTAATTTTGAATTTATAACAGAAATAAATTAGTGGCGGAAAAATAAGTCTTATATTGTTTTAATTTTTATTTAGTTTAAAAATCTATGTATATAAAAACTGTGATAAACTATGATATGCAAAAACAAATATTTATTATATGAATATTTATAGGTGTACTTATGAGAGAAAATTTTAACTATGCGAGCAATATTTTAAGGCATTGCTTAAAATTTGTAGACTGAACATATTACAAAACATTGCATTAACAAAATAAATGTTTCGTTTTAGTCAAAAATCAACTATTCTAAAACATGTTTAAATGTATGTAGCATGATGACATATTTCCATTTCATAAAGTTTATTTAACACATTAAAAATTTGCAAATGTTATAAATTTAGTTTGTATGTATGAAATTCATCCATGCAATCATATGCAAATATGTTGAAATGTTTATTTTGAAATTAAGTTTGAAATTCTACCAGAAATATATAATATTATAACCCTTTCCAAAATTCAGATTAAATATTATTGATTGATGATTGATTGATTGGTCTTAATAATGTCACATTGGAAGCCACACAAGGACTATTGATGACAGACAGCGTAATTTTAAACATCGATCAAGTTACAAGGATGACACTTGAACTGGGATCTACCTGTCCGAACTTCCACACTTTGCCAAAGGGTGGACTTTGAACCTCGACACATTTAATGGGCATCAACCACTGTTAATCGGCGGGTCTTCAGAGCAAATATAAATTAAATATATGTAAGTTTAGAAACTCCTTATAAAAATCCAATATCTATATGTCAATAAATATAATATATATGTAAAAAAAAATAGCTGTGCTTTTTGACCGTTATATTAATTAACCATTAGTAATTGCCTCTTATCGAATTATAATTAATAAAAGATCTATAATGTTCTTAAGAATATTCTTTTATTTTTTTCTTCAAAATGAATGAAATAATTGTGAAACATATATTTCCTACACAAAAAGTTATTTGTGATATACTTAATTGTTTGATTTTCATATATATTTCAATAACATTAGCATGTTTCTGGTGCGTTAGATAGAAAATAATTTTTAAATTCTAAGAGTAATATTCAAAATTTTGAATGATAAAAGAAAATAAAAAATAATAATAATAAAAAAAAGAAAATTTGCTTATCAACTCAGTTCTTAGAGTAGCATTTCTCTTATCACGAAGGGAAATATTATTAGAGGAGAATCTTAAGCTATTGAGGATAGGGCGGAAACATCCATGAGATCCCCTAGGAATTATCTCCTTAAAAATGCCATCACAAACAAAGAATAAAATTTATTTAATAAAATTAAATAGTTAAAGTGATTTAGAAAACAAAAACATATAAAACAAAAGAAAAATCAAGTTATATGTAGGAGATAAACATATACTAATAGAAGCTCATTAATAAGCCATTTTGGGTGTTTTAAAAATGTTTTTATTTTTTCAGTCATTAAAAAAAGTTAGAACTTCAGTAAAATCAATCGTTTTAGCTCCTACATTTTCAATGAAAAGAATGACCGAACCGTTTTAATTGATTATTTGTTCATCAAAGATAGATTTTAGTTATCTTTCAAAAGTTGCTCGCACAAGAAATGACTGAAACACGCACTGCGAAAAAAAAATCTTTTGTCCCAAACATATATTTAAAAGCTTAAGGCTTCATGGAAATATAAGGTGGACACTCAGGCTGATTAGGAATTGCATACACGTCTATCATATATAACCATACGGAAAACGTGAATGAATGCGACATTTATGAAATAACAGTGCGCCTGAAAGCAATTATCTTGTTTCCCATTGGAGATTGATACCGACACTACCCTTGGATATTTTATTAGCTTATTCAAATACTTAAAGATCCAGATAGACAGGCTTAGAATGGGTGAACACAAAAGGTTTATTGACTTTTTTACCTCACGTATGAGTTTTCTAATGTTTACAACGAATGAAAAGAAAGTGCTTGCACATTTTTTGCAACACACTATGAAGAATTTTAGAACTAAAGTAAGCAAAGTAAGCACTCGCAAAACCTTCCTCACACTACAAATATTGTATTTGTTTTGCGTTTTAAAATTTAATTGAACTTATACAAACTTGTTTTTTAAAGATTTTAGAAGAGTGAAACAAAAAAAAAAAATTGTAGGTATTGCTAATTTCTGTTTTAATTTTTACAATTTATCTCGAAGTCTTAACAGTTACATATAAATGTGTTAAATATCAATAAAAAAAGACTTAACATAGTTTCAAGTATTTTGTAAATGAATACAAATGAGGAAAATATATGGTTTGAAAGATTAACTACTTCTATAATATTTATCTATTTTCTTAGAATTATTAGTATAAATAAACTACTGTATAACAGATCATGTTTTCTAAGGTTTTTAAATTTTGAACAGTTCGAAGAAATTCAGCACTCATTCAAATGAGCATATGTTATATTTTCTAACACTTACTTCATTCAGTTATATCTTTTAATTTTGTTACAATTTTTTTTCCTTTTTAAAATACTGTTATTTGAGTATAACTAAAAAATAATTTTTTTTCCTTGAGTAGTAATTAAAACATTTGTTAAATATTTAATATTTCATCGCGATTATGTAAATAAATTATCAAACAAGAATGTGTTTAATGCTGCATCAAAATATATTTATACCATTTTTGAATTACTTACTTATACAAACTTATGGGGAAGAAAGACAAAATATCGGAAAAAAATATATTACAGTTTCAGAACATTTACAAATATATCTGCAATTTTTCATACTTCTCGCTGTATTTTTTTTTGATGTTTTAATTTTCGTTCACAGAAAGTTCCAAATAATTTCATTGACCTTCAAAACTTTTTGTACTTTTTTCTTAGGTTTTTAATTTTTCACAACGGTCATGCATTTACTATACCAAATCTTTTTTTTTTGTAATCAGTGAAATGTATCGAAATTGTTTCAGGTGATTTTACATAGTTTGTTTGATAATTCTATGCATGAAATAGGGATTTTCATATAAATAAATATTCTTTTTAAATCTACAAATTAGATGTAACAGTTTTTTTGGGGTTTTTTTAGCATCTGATAAAACAAAATTGCAAACCTGTAAATAACACTATTAGAACCAAACCCATGCACAGATTTGTGGAAAACAATTCTGAGAAATTGAGAAGAGGATCACTTAAAAAAACTAAATTTTATTGTAGTGGGAATTTAAAAACATCAGCATATTTTTTTAAAAAAAACTAAAATTTTAATTATTTATTTGAAGATGATGGTTTTCTTTTTTCCCTTCGGGAATTATTATTTTATGAAATTGAACATATGGACATAGTAATTTTCTTATAATTTTACAAAATTGTGCAACTCAATTTCGTAAGATGACACCATTTGCCTATTTAATATTTAATGCATGCATTCTTCCTAAATTTACATGTAAGGAATGATATTTTTTGCTGATTCAGACTGACACAAAAACTGGGAAAGGGATTTTTTGATAAACGTGAACAAAGGAGGTCTATCTCCCTACCCTCTGAATAGAAAAAAGAGTGGGGAAGTGAGAAACATTAACGATCTTCATGGCCTTCCGAAAGCTGATAAGAGGGGAAGGAATTACGTGGTCGACTTCCCTACCAATCCCAACCTTTAAGACACTGTTTCTTTTGAACGCGAATGCGTCTGTCCATTCTCAAAAGGTTAATACAAACATTTCGCTGCAGGACCAATAAATATATTATGTTGTATTGTATGCATCACTCGTACTTTTAAGATTTCTTACGCAAATTAAAGCTTAAATTTGGAACAAAGATTAGAACGCATTCTATCATAGATCAATACTTCTATCTGTGATTAATTGCATTTTTGAGGGTAATTATTTAAAGTAGAAAAAAAAGGAAAAATATATTATGTTGATGATTGGAGTATAGTGATCAGTGATTGTAATGAAAATGTTGTAAAACAAAAATTCACATGTGTATACTGTTTCAACAATCAGATGAAAAATACGAGATGTGGCATAGAACGAATTGTATTTGTTGAAAATATAAATATTTTATTTCTATAGGAACATGGTCTTTATTCAAGGATATGTAAATCAATTCAACAGGAAATTAATAATAATTATTATGCATATGAAATTATCAAAGTGTCCTTAGCTATCATTGGTATCAGAAAGTCAAGGTCTGAAGCATTTTAAAATTTTTATCTCAAGTATAAAGCTTAACTAAGACGTTTTGAAAGATATTTTGGCGATTTTATATTAGAATTTAGTGTGAAATAAAAAAGTGATTTTTATTTGACAGAAAAGTTTCTTTCTTAAACGCAACATATGTCTTTTATTTCATTTATAATTTAGCTCTTTTTTATTAGATATCCAGATTGCTTAGTAGAAATATTTAAATATTATTGCGATACATTTGTCCTATTGGAATTCTAAATTTCGTTGCTATAAAAACTCCTTTATTTTCATTGTAAAGATTTTTTTACTTGTTCTTTTTTTAATTTCAAAAAATAAATACAATTATTTCTATAAGCAATATCTGATAGCAAAAATTTTCAATAAGATTTCAGTTCACAAATTTTCAAAGGAAGTAAAAAGGAGTAATGTAAAGCATACATATCATTACATAAAACTATCATCTTAGTCATGCATATAAAACGAGAAAGAGTGAATTTAATTTTGAGAAATACTAAAAATGACAAAATCAGAAGGAGGTTTTAAACTTATCCCTTTAAAATATCCATTTTTATATTTTACGAAGAAAAATCAAAATTTGTTTGGCCAAAATACTACATAAAATAATTTGCTCTGATTAGAATTCATGAATGTAATGTATTCTAAAATAAAAACACACATATATGCAATTAAATGCGTTAAAGTTCAATCTTTTAACTTCAAATTTCAAACAAAAGTCAAATTCCACTTTACTTTTACTTTTACCTTAAAATTTTTAAATTCCTTGAAATGATTGATGAGTATTTTAAATTCTTAAATATAATTTGTTTATAATCTATAGCTATGTATGCAAGAGACAATATTCTATTGTAAGATAAATTTAGACCATAGTGATAGTTATATATGCCTTGGACGCTCTGCTGGTGGACACTACCTTCCTGGGTGTGCTATTCAAAGCCTAACTAGATGAACTCTCAGCATGAGGGTTTTGATCTCCATTGGGTATCATTGATGACCTCAACTGCTACAAAATTGTGGTCGATTTCAACTCAAACTGATAAATCGAAATAGGTTTTAAACCCAAACTCTTGCCCTTCATATTATATATTTCATATTTTAACAGGAAAATCAGTTCAACTTTAATAGGAATACCCCACGTCGATTCGTTTTTTTCAGCGCAATAGGTACAGATTCGTTCTTGATCCGCCTAAGTGCTGTACATTTTGCTTATTGAGCTTGTCTGGGATTTCATCGATCAGCGTCTCGCTCCTGAAGTTCGTTTCGTAATTTATGCCGAAGAACTTAATGCTAGAAACATTATAAGACGTTCTTCCTCTAAGACATAGATTCATTATATGAATGACAGTCGTACATAACAAATCGTGCAAAGTCCTTATTGTAGCATTAATTTCTTCTCGAAATATTGAGTTTTGTCATGTGATATTGTTTTTTGGTTCTGTACATTTAATATTTTATTTGTATCATTGCAAGTCATTTGTGGGACCAGTTTCACTTAACTGTAAGGAAACCCTTTGTAGTGTTGTTATTTTTATATGGGCTGTCACGGCCTTTTTCATTTATTTAATACTACAGTAATCCTAAACTGTAATTAAATGGTCAATATGTTTAAGATTTCAATTTAGGATACGTTAAAGAACAACACACTCTATTATTTATCAAATAATATGCAATATCGCTTTCTTTCAAATCCTTCTTCAGTCAATCCTAGTTTATGCTCAGTTAAGAAAACTCTCATTCCAAATCAACCATTTCTCTAATATATGAAACCCCTATCATGCTAGTAAGTAGGCACTTCCAAATACTTTCAATATAATTAATTAATATACTGATTCACTCTAATTTTCAAGTTGTTCTCCCCATCTCTCTTCTATTTCCTTTCAATTCTATTTATCTGGATGATACTATTTCAAATTCAATTCACAAAACTTTCTATTTTCCTTTAATTCACATTACGTTACATTTCGTTGGCAAAGAGCTCTAAATGTATGAAATTCAGTTTACCAATAGGTCCCCGAAGTTATTGAAGAGAAAATTGTGAATATCTCAAAATCACAACGCAGTTATTATCAATTTCTTTGAGTAAATATCACATAAAAAAGAAAGTACAAGTAAAACAGATGAATGTGTCATTTAAAACTTTCATAAATGTTTGTACTAAAACGCAAGTCAGGAAACAATCTGTAAATATCAGCGTTTGTTTTATGCGTCTACTGCCAATTTCAGGGTCTTGTTCATTGGTTTCAACAACATATAGACAAAAATTAAAATATGGTATTTAGACTTAAAAATAAAAATTTTTAATCAAGGATATTACATTTGAACGAATGCATATAATTACGAACATTCATACATACTTTTTTTCTCTCTCTCTATCACACACACACACATGCATAAATAAATATATAAATATTTAAATATATATTCTATAACACTTTTCAATTTGTGATTTTGGTTTTACAACTATTTTTGAATAATATACTTCGTTGGTGGGGATAACTTGGCCAATCCTTCTAGGATAATGCTGATGAACAGTCTAGAACATGTTACATACTTTATTATTTTTCTGCTTTCAATTAATCTACGTAAAAACTTAGATTCAATTTATGCATCTTTTTAGATATATCTGATCGTTATCTATTTTTTTTGAATACATTACTACATTTTTTAATTAAACTGTTTGTTGCAGGAATTTTCAGTTTTCATTTAACAATATTTATTTTTCTACTTTTGCTTAGGTTCAGGTATTTTTTCTTAATGTTCAGTTGTGATTTTATATTTTTATAATTTCAACTATGAGCTAACTTTTTTGTTTATTTCTTAAATTTAAAAAAAATCTGCCTCTTATTCAATTTAATATATACTCTATATTACAAACATGCTGCGCACACACACATATATTTATAAGTTTAGTGTCAAGTTGTTTGTCCGCTTTAAACTCCTAAGCTAATGAACCGATTTTAATGAAATTTTGCACAGTGTGTGCAGTTTAGTCCAACGAGATATAGGGTAGTTTTTATCTCAATATATAGTCACAATATTTCTTTTTATTCAGAGTTATTTGTTTAATTTGTGCTTTTAGGATTTTCCAATTGGCAACACCCAATTTCTTCAAATCGTTTGCTACAATATTGTGTTTAGAAAGCTTAAACTATGTTTACTATAATACTCATTTCAAATATTGAGATTGATTTTGATAGTAAAAAATTTCAGTAGATACTTTTTGATTTTATTAGTCAGTATTAATATTTTGTTAAAAGTCATGATTAAAATGAAAAATTGAAGTTCTGTTTTAAAATAAAAGTTGAAGGGAAACCTTTACCAAGAATGTGGAGGAGAAGAACACTGATAAGTGTGACAACAACAGTAAGTGAATCAATATTTCAGTCATATACAATTGATAATTTAGAAAATAAGAATAATAACATTGTAATTAATTTTAAATGATTTTATTTCCTCATTTAATTGTCGTGAGTGTTTTCAAAATGGTATAAAGTTATTCGAAGAATCAGTACTTAGCTTAGCATCTATCTAATTTGTTACAAAAATGTCCAAACTATGAATATTCCATCTCTTTTTGTACATCTCCAAAAGTGAAAAAAATATACAGCATCAACCTTACATTTCTTTTTGGTTTGAGGATTATTGGAAAAGGACATTATGCTACAAAAGAGCTGTGTTCAGGTATAAATTTGAACATGCCATCTAAGAGAATTTACAGATGTCTTGGAAAAACCTTGGAGAATGTTTCCAGCAATGTGGTAGATAAAATTATGAATGAGGCTACCACTGAGATTCACAAGAAAAATTCATTTAAGAATGAATATTTTTATAATTCAAAATGATGAATATAATTAGAAAAAATAATAAATAATCTACTCTACTTACCTCATTTAAAAATTGTTATATGTTATCAACTAAGAACTTTGTAAATTACTCATTTATTAAAAGCTATACTTGGATATGAGATTGATAAAATATAAAATACAAAATCTTATGTTCATTTCTGCTTAGTATTAATTCCACGAAAAGTTTCATCCATCGCCTCCAAATTTTCCCAAAGGTTGAAATCTCAATATATATATATATATATATATATATATATATATATATATATATTATATACACACAGACACACACATACACACACACACATATATATATATATATATAAGCGCAAATAACACATTTCATAAACATATAACAAACTAAAAATATCCAAAACTAAAGCAAAATAAATTAGAGGAAAAACAAAACTAAATATTTAAGGAAATAACCAATGGTCTAATAAATATTTATGAATGTGAAATAAAATTTTAAGAAAATTATTAAACAACCTAAAATTTAAAACCTAAAAATTGAAAACAAATTTTTAAATAAGTAAGCAATTTGAAATAAAACAACGTGATAGAAAAGAAAAATTTAGAAAATAGAAATAATGTTATGAAAACTCTTACATACTTTGGAATAGAATAATATATTATTATACAAGTAATTAATGATCAACATATTATACATCAGTGAATAACATTATAAAAAGATGGTAGCAAATTAACTATCAGCAAATTCAAAAATTCCACCACAGAAACTCGATTTTAAACTTTGTGAAAACTTCAGATTTAATGCAAAGTTCCAATTTACACTTAAGAAAGCATCTAAAATATTTTCACACTAATTAAAAGCTTCCACTAAAAAAAAATGAATATTAATTAAATTAAAAATAATCGTAAAAGAAAGCAATTTTAAACATTATGCATTATCAAATTCTTAACAACGAAACATCAGCATAAATAAAGTGTTGATCTTTTTAAATAAGGCAAAATCATTAGCAGAAAGAAGTTAAGTACCTATCTGAAAAAAATTTAAGGAAATTAATTTAAATGAAGCACATTATGTTAAAGAAACTTTGACAAACATACAAAACACTTCAAAATTTCATAACAATACCTAAAAGTGCACCCACCCATATAATTTCTTTATTCCACGAAAGAATTCACCACCAAAGTATTAAATTGATTTGAATAAATCCATGCAAACATTTGATTGATTTAAGGAAACCAAAGAAAAAATATTAATTTAAAATTACTTATGAAAACCTTATGGGAAAAATATTTGAAAATAATAAATTTGTAAATAGCATCTTTAAAATTAAAAAAAAAAAAGATCGAAAACAAAACTAAGAATTTTTCACCATTTATAGTAAAAAACCTATTTATTAAAAAAAATATTTAAAAGTAATAGTAAAGACATATAATAAAATTTAAAAATCTAAGGAAGAAAAGAGAAAGAGGGAGAAATATAGACGCAAGAATAGACTTAAAAACTTTAATTTTTTTTTAAAAAAGGATTACAAAATGTAAATAAAAATAATAGTAAAAATATAAAAATGTATTTTAAGCAAAAGAAAAAAAATAAGCATGTATATTACTCGTCAATTTATAATTTTCATATTTTAAATTTCTTTTTTAAAAAAAATAGCAATATATTTAAGCTTTGCACAGTTAGTACAGAAATAATTTAAGTTATTTTAAAAATTGATTAGAGAATTGACTATTTTATTTGTTCTCTGTAAATAGTTATATAGTATATATTTTTAAGTTATTTAAACTTAAATTACTTTCGAAAAATGGTACTTTATTATTATTGAAACAACAATTTTCTTTTCTTTTCATAAATATTATTAATAATCCCATTATTAACAATTTTTAAATTAAATTCTCAGAAATATGTTTCATTAGAATTTACGTAATTTTTAATGATATTTAAATAAGAAGGACAAATAGAGAGATAAATCAGGTATAATAACTGCATTAACAGTATTTTAAAAATCTCTAAGATTTTCAATACATCAAAATAATTTGAAAATATTGTTATCTCTAATTTTAAATATATTACTCTAATACATATGCATATTTAAATATATTACTTTAAATTTAAGTACTTAAAATATTTAAAGGAATATAGATAAATATTAGCTATAGATTATTACTAACTATTACTAGGACCCCTTAGAGGTATACCTGTAATTTGTTTACACTTTATACCATTATAACTAATAGATTTGTCTTTCAGTATAAATTGATAAGAAGGTCACTTTTTTCGTATGATATAGATCTATCACTTTTAATTCCTTATAATCAGCCATAATAAAATTAATTAAATCATCTAAATGTTTGGAATCAAATACCATATATAGTAAATTCCTTTATCTTTCATAAAATCAATTATTTAACCCTTTCGCTACCGGAGGGAGAAAAAAGAAGTGCTTTTTATCTCGGAGTGTCACGCTGTGCCCAGACGATTTTAGATATTAAGCCTATTTCGAGAAAAAAAATTCTTTTGAAATCAGCTGTTCATTAGAATATTTTGGTTTTTACATAAATTATTTAAAATGCATTAAACTTAATATATACGAAAGAAAAAAAGATTTGATCAATAGTTCTATGATTTTACATAAAATAATTACATAAAAATCATATCTTTTAAGAAAATACAAAAATATTTACATTTGTTACATAAATTTCATGATTTAATGATGTACCATTACATGGAAATCTCATTTCGCTGTATGGTATATTTATAAAAAAAAATCAATGCATAGTCACATGTCTTACACACATATTTTGACACTTCACGCAAGATTTTGAGCAAAGGCACATCTTTTTCGTTGGGCCGTAGAAGACACTCATGGAGCGTATCAAATTTGATACGCCGTGCACAGGAGAGCAAACGTGAGCGTATCGCATGTGATACGCTAGGAGCGAACGGGTTAATGACCTAAAACTTATCAAAACTATAAATAATAATTCGTAAAATCTTTATAACAATTTTGCAGCTATAGTAATGTAAATACTTGAATCATTACTGAGTGCTCTAAATTTAAAATTACAAAGAAGGACGGTTGGCTTTGAAAATAGGGAGACAAAACTTGATTACAATTCTCAAAAAAATGTAAACAGCTTGTTTAATAGAAATTATTTACATTTTAAAATTACACAGTTTTAATTTCTATTTAGAAATAAGAACTAGCTCGATACTTACGTAATTTTATTTTTAAGAAAAGAACCCATACCAAGTTCCAGCTTAATCGGAATGTTGCAAGCGATTCATTTCCTTTAGACATCTAAGCGATTAACTGATGTGAGGAAATCCTTAGAGAGTCATTTCTAACTTTGAAATCTTACGTTTTCATTTCAACTTTCCTTTTACCGATAAGGGATTTTTATCCAGTTTACCTCAGCTTTTTATTTTATACAATAACCCATTAAAGTGCTCTTAAAAACATGCTATAACTCATTAGAGAAGGATATCCGGTGAATTCATTTCCCTAGTGGCCTTTGTGTGAACAACATCCTTAGATTAAGATCTTCAAAGAGTCCCTTCCGATTCTCGTTTCTAAATTCGAATTTTGTTCCTTATCGAACTTTCTTAAAGATTGAAATTTGACTCGTAAAGGAAACTTTAATTCAGTGTGAATTCACGCGCAAATGCAATTTTACATTCCATTTAATCGAATTTTTCTGCAATGCGAATATATTTTGTTACAAAAATAAATAATTTTATCAATACTGAAAAAGCATTTGCTTGTATTTACGAAGTTGAAGCTCATATTTAATGTGCCTGTGAAAAATATTTCCTTCGGCTTGTAACTAGAGCATATATGAATGGAATTTTAGAATAATTAATCATAATTTTAGTAATAATTTCTTTTTGTAAAAATTTATGTCATTAAAAAGTGTTACGAAAATTGCAGTATTTTACCGAAAATTTTTGTAGTTTGCCTGGTGAATGTGTTAATAAAACAAAAGTCCAATGAACATAACTTCAAATTCTGAATGAATTTTACCTGTCTATAATAAGATATAAGTAACAAGCGAAGAGGCTAAGAGATCACATTATATATTTAGAAACGGGTTTATGTGTTTTGAAAACCTGAAAAAGAACAATATTTAAAATCTGTAATTTAATATTATTAATTATTTAAATACATATTGTCTCGTATTTTATTCAGAATGCTCTAAGTAACTTTCATCTAATTAAATAAATAAACGTAGATTCTTAGTGACAAATATGACTTTCATAACTGTAACGTCACGAACGAAAGGAGAGAATATTATCTTTCAGACGAAAAACTATTCTGTATCGTGGTAATGTGGTATCGCATGTAATTTCTATTCTAGAGGACTATGGTTCATGCCCTGAGGCGAGTATACTTGTACTAATGACTTTTGTACATATTATGCAGAGCAATATGCAAAACTTTCAAAATTGTGTAGGAAAGCGCATCGATTTAATTCAACTTGAGCTCAGTTTGCGAAATTTGTGCATTTTGGAAATACGTACGTAACCTCACTCCAATTCACCTGAAGCCGCAATAAAAGAGATAACTTCTCTGGGTTGTATGTTGAAGATTATGGACATGGATGATTTTTCAAAAATGAATATTGTGAGATGGCATTAATTTGCGATGGATTTTGACGCAAAACATGATAGGTTGTTCGGTTGCATCGGCAACATTTACCTGAAAGACCCATCATTCATGAAAAATAATTCTGAAATGTTGTGAAATGAAGAAACTCTTAAACGGTTAGCCTAATGAATAGTTTTTACTTTCTTATCACGCGCAGAGATGCGATTAAATGATCGCTGAAAACGGCATCTATTTTCCTTGATTTGCAACTGAAAAATTCATCTTTTTTTCTGAAGGTGATACAGATGGCTCCCTTGCTTTTAAAATATAGTCCTTATTGATTTATTTACAGTATATTAAGATAATATTTACAATAATTGTATCTGGCCTTTTTAAAGAACTCAATATATGATACATATTAGAAATTTCGCTTGTAAATATTAAATTAAGATATCTAAATAAATTTATGCAATTTAAAACTTTATGAAACATTTAATTATTTATTTACTTAAAACTCTTTTTGTGTCTGATACATTTTAAAATAAGGAATTATTCATCATATATCATCATAAGTCTTACTCATCATTAGAATTATAAATCTGTCACTTTTGAGACATTTTAGTAACAAACTACTGCTGAATTACACAAAAAATAACTAGATCAACAAACATTAGATCGATAACAATTTCCCTCAATACGCAAATAATTTCATGTTACCTATACTGTCATATATATACTATCAAACTACTAAATTTTGTTCTGGGTATCGATTATAATCCAAACCACACAGGATAATACACTTGGAAGAACTCAGCTTGTCAGCGCGCATTGGAGAAAAGTATGTCTATGTGAGAAGGGCTCGGCTGCAACCATTTAAGTAGAAAAATTTCGTACAAGCTGACCTCGTCTGAACTCATCTGTGAGAGAGTTTAGTTTACAGCCATCAAAGGGTTAAAGGGGACAAGCTGTTTGACTAGGCGACTTCTATCCGGGAGACTAGCTAAGGTAATACGGAAAGATGTATTTATCATATCCACTCACATGTCTGAACAAGAAAGATGGTGAAAATTGTGGTCTCTCGAAAAGTAGCGATTTGGAAATCCTAAGCAAATTAAGTGCTCCTTCTTCGGCCAACACTTCATTCGGTATTGCTAGACGGGGAATTCGCGAAACATTACAAATGGTGCAAATTTGTCATGACCCAGATAGAGGTTTAGCCAACAATCTTGGTAGTGTGGGCGGATGAGGAATGCATAGCATGGAAAGAAATGTATAATAGGAAAGTGCCTTTACAAAAGACATCACAAGCGAAGTAGTATCTGGTTGGGGCATTTGAGGTACTGAAAATCGGATATGGTGGTTTCGAAAAGTTCCTAAAAGTTTCCGTGTTCACCTAGCATCTCCAAAGGACGTTTATATTGAGGATACCTCAAACTGTACGGGCAAGCGACGTCTCCGGCAATATTACATGAATTTCGATGACGAATTACAGAACTTGTGCAAACGTGTATCTCGCTATTCTAAGTTGTTTGCAGCGTGAAGTTCAAACAAGGGTTCAGATATGCATTGCAGCTGATGGAAGGAAGTATGAACATTGAAAATAAAGCTTTATTATGATAACTAGTTTCTTTTCTCTTTATAAGATCGTATCGTCACATCACAGAAGTGAAAATAGCGAAAAAACAAATAATTACAGTTATTGTTTTTTATATTTAAAATTAATAAATTGTGAGGCTTGAATGAATATATAACATATATAAATAGAGAATGTTTAATTTCGTGGGGGGATTTTAAAAGCTTATATAGACAGTGACGTTTCTTCTTGTTTTGTAGGTCAAGTGTGAAATATTTCATTAAAACCAGAATAGAACATTTGCATGGATTACGTACAAGCGATAACACTTCTCTGAACACACACATGTTTATGTGAAAAATAATTTAAAACATATAACACATCAATCAATAACTCCCGAGACTAACATTGAAAACAACATTTTTTTTGCAATTTTTTTTTTTATTTATCAACATAACATCTTTTGTTAATCACCTTTTAGGGTGATACAATCGTTCCAACGCTTTTCCAAATCTTTTTTTTTTTTTTTCGCAAGAAATCTTTTTTGTTGCGAGTAAATAGCGATAAACAGCTTTCTGAATCATCGACTCGTTGCTGTTTTTGTTCCATCGAAAGCAATCGCGGCACCCACTTGGAAAAAATCTTTTTCACTTCACTTCAAAAAACCTTTTTCAGTAAATACACTTCCATATGATATCTGTGTCATCTCAGCAATCTCACGGAGCTTCACTTTACGATCTTTCATTATAATTTTTGTCACTTCACTCACATTTTCCGGTGTAACGGCTTCCACAGGTCTACCCGAGCGTTCCGCGTCATTTGTGTCGGTACGACCACGTTTAAACTCGGCAAACCACCGACAAATCGTTGCTTTTGATGGACAAGAGTCCGGGTAACATTTTTCAATCCATTGTTTCGCTTGCACGGTGTTTTTACCCATTAAAAAACAATGTTTTATCAGAACACGAAACTCGGTTTTTTCCATTTTTTAAACAAACTACAAAACGACTTTACTCCAACCTCGATAACTCAGCTGTTTCTGGTCCGATCGACTTAAAATTTTGACACGTTTCAAGCAAAGGTTCGTACTCTAGAAAGACCTGGTTACTGGTTTACTACGAGCTCCATCTCTGGGTTAGTCTCGGGAGATATTGATTGATGTGTTACTGAAATTTCAATCACCTATACTTCAAAAAAACTTTAAAATTAATTAGGGCTAAAAGATTTTAGAAAGAACTCAGGAAAAAAAATCATTTAATCAAATAATTATTACAGAGTCTTAGCTACAGATACTTTACAATTATGTTTATAAATTAGCTTGTAAAAAATGCAAAAATTTGATTTTCATAATTAGTTTTTTCATACATTTGTCTTATGTGCATATAGTTACATTCTACTTTTATTCACAGTACTTATAGGAAGTCTTTGAGCAATAATGAGTTATTCTTTGTGTGCGAGTGTAAAATCGCGTTTATCATTTCGCTTCTTATTATTGCGCTTCATAGTGACTGTTGATTGAGATCTTTATTTGTATGCTAATCATCGTATACTATTCAGTTATTTGAAGTGAAAAAGTTTAGCCAATGATGCTTCTGCGAATTCACTTAATACTTTTCATTTTAATAGATAGGCCTAGTCTCTCAGGTGTAAATTAACCGGATAGTTTTATTAAATATGTGGAAATTTCACTACGAAAAAAAAGCATCGTAACTAATAACCAAGGTTAAACTAGCTTATAATTTTTTTTTTGGGTGTCACGTAGGAGATGAAGATAAAATCTAAACTTTCTCATATCATAATGTGTTCTAGGGTTTGCTTCATTGAATGAAATATTACAAAGATATGCACTTGCCATCTGCAGTTCCCATGAACTAGCTTGAGTAGATGAATCATACATATGGGATAGATACTTTTGTGTTACTAAAATCTTTGAAATTTCTTCTGAAATCAAACCACATTTACACTACCATAATATTCAATATAATACAAGGCTTCCTGTATTACATAGATCTCAATTGCTAGTGCCTTTTCTACCTTTTCCATTGGATCAATTACCATTTACAAAAGAATCTATCAAGGTATTTTAATCAATCTCTCATTCCTTAACTGCTTTTAATTCAGAAAAGAGAATTGAATGACTTAACCAGAGACCTGAATCTTACCAAGCATCAATCAGAAATCTTAGGGTTTAAATAGCATCAGATGAATTCATTAGCTCCAATCACGAGAATTTCTTTATGCTGAAAGAGGCATGAAATGTTTTCAGTGGTATCTTTTTCAATGCAACATTTCATGTGTGTTTGTATAAATATAGATAGACCAATGCATAAACATAAACATTTATTACACAATGGAATTGCTAATATATCAGATTAAATTTTCTACAGATAACAGTCTAAAAGCATTTGTTTCAGTGATTAATGGTTCTCTGGGCCATTTAAAGAAGAAAAAAATTTAAATAATTAATAAATCATTTCCTTCACAATTCTGAGATTCAATGGTATTTGATTTAGTTGTATCTGTTGATTAAGAGCCCCAATAATCCATTCTACAGCGAGCTGATGTATGTCAAATCTGTTGAGGTTATAAGATTTCCATTGACGTAAAGTATCAGTTTAATGAGGGAGAATTCAGGTCATATATTATCCGCGTCCCTCGACTGATGATCAAAATTAAGAGGTCACCGCTAATATCCTTAGAGTTGCATTTAATCTCGTGTTAATAAAAAAGTAATCAATTCAAAAGAAAACTACGCGCCGAGCAACATAATTATATGATCGAAAATAGATATTTTCTCTGCCTTTCCATATAAATTTGGCTCTATTAAGAATTCCCATGCAAGCTTTTTGGAAAAAATGGAGAAAATTTGCATATATCAAGAGTTATTTTCCGAATATGAATGATGTTGAACTAAAAGAGAGAATATTCGTTGACTTTTCAAATTAAATTAGGAAAATTTTGAAAAAGGAAATGTCCAAGGAAAAATTAAATTTTCTAGAAATAGTTAAAGCATTTGCTTCAGTGGATAGCGGTTAAATGGGCAATATGAAAGATTGAAAAAATTGTAAAGAATTAATAAATGAAATCCTACGCAATTCTCAGATGCGACATATTTCAATGTCATTCAAAATGCACTTCGTGCCTTCCCATTTGGATCTTTCCTCGAAGGTATTTCAACAGTATGTAACGAACAAGAAGAAAGTTTCCATCTGGATATGCATTCAATGGAACATAGATATCAAGAAAAATGAGATTCCAATATAGTGGTGATTTTTGCAAGGTATTTTATTTGTCTATGAGAAGCATGAGAAAGTAAAAATGCAGTATGTAGAAATGTCTTCAAACATACCTTATAGTGCTCTATATATAAAGTTATGATATCTATGGTATCTCTATATCCATTTCTTTATATAAAGTTATCTATGAATTAGAGACAAATGTTTTTTTCACCACTTTTATTGTTATACTATTAAATTAAGTACACCACTTCGAGAAATTCTAAGATTTCATGATTGTAAATTACAAAAAAATATATACACCATATAATACAATTCGAAAAACAAGTAATATTTTTCGATGTCGTTACATGTTGTAGATCAAATTTAAATTTCGTTTAATTCTAGCTAGTTTATATTGATGACCCATGATTAGTCAGTATCATAAAAACAGTATGTATTACACCTTTTAATGGCCTTTTTCGTTTTCACCACAAACAAAATCGAAAATTCACCTTGTGCAATAAATAAAAGCTAATATTTATTCCTTAGGGATTACTGTAATTCTTAAGATTTATTCATTTCAACATTTTTTTTCTCTATCCATTAATGCTTAAACCTATAATGAGGCACCTGTACATTATTGCTCCTTCTAATTTTAACAGAAATTTCATAAAGATATTTACAACACTGTGTTTGTCATCAGAATTTTTATAGTGGTATTTATTATAAATATTAAATTATAATTTTACTTCTTTGATATTTATTACATTTTACTTTACTACCTTTTGAATTTTCTAAAATTGAAATAAAAATGTTAAGTATTGGTTATGATAAAATCATTTAATGATTCCTTAAATTAAATTAGACCAAAATGATCTAATTATATATAATGATTTATGGAGGGATTGCATTATGGTTTCCGAACCTGAGTAAAAGTGTAATAACCTCATTAAATGTATTTGAGTTTAAAAGTAATCATATGGACAATATTAAAGTTCGAAGAATGACGCTTTAGAAGTGTGTGGACACACTGAATGCTAAATAAAATTACGTAATTTATAGCTAAAACTAACTTTACAATTTTAGAAGATTATATTGATACAGCTTACCAAAACATTGTAAATTATATTTTCTAAACCAGCAATATTTACTGGTAAAGAATAGACCAGTTTTATGAGTCATACACATTCTATTTTACAGGATTAAAAAATTCATACATTTATAAATTGTAAAGTGATGTAGAAAAAATAATGAAATATTTTATTGAAAAAAATATATTAATATAGGAATAATGAATCCTAAGTATTTTCATGTGTTATAATAATATACTTTAATGGAAATAATACAGTAATTTACCCATAAATTATGAATACAAAAATTATTGATATAAAATATATGGCTAAAGAGCTATATATATATATATATATATATAGGCTTAATTTTTTAATGAATGTTATAGTAATCTACTCACCTCTTTGTATCTTCATTTATTTGAATTTTTTATCAGTAATTTTTGCATTGATTCCATGCTAATTTTTAGAAGAATAAAGTTTATTCTTGTTTTTTTGTATCCATCATGTCTTTTGCCCATTAGACCCATGATTTTTCTAATTCAGCCTACCAAGTTGCAAAGATGTCAGGTTGGTACAATCAATTTAGTCTAATCTCGCTTATTCGGTCTTCAGCCGAAACTGCTTTATAAGTTCGTGGGTCCCATAATCTCATTTACTTTTTTATTCTCTTTCAGCATTTATTTTTGCCCTTTTAAATATTTTATCAATTATTTTTTAAAAATTTCTCTCTCTCTCTCTGTATATATATATATATATAATCCAATGCAGAGCTTCGTTGTGTGCATTAAACGTCTTTGAACTGCATTGTATTGAATACCACAAAAACGTTGAGCGGAGACATTTCACATACGAGCAGAAAGGGAGAAATAGAAGAGAGCGTGGAAAGAAATGCATTAGATTTTATACCTGTTAAAACTCTTGAGGCCGGTTGGCAGATTTACTTGAAAGCAGCGCTAATATAGAATTTTGTGATAAAGTAAGTGCAAAAATTAAAATGAAGAAAATAAAATATTTATGTAGATCATCAGATGTATATACTAATCAAAATTACCTCTCTCTCTCACTCTCTCTCTCTCTCTATATATATATATATATATACAAATATTCAGATGATTTATTTTAAAGTAATTTTGATAATTCTTATGCATAAAAAGCAATCGAAAGAAAAAGTTGGTATATTTTCCAAGAATTATTTACTGAATTAATTACTTAAGTATATTCTTCAAGAATTACATATTACCAAGATAACTGCTTAAGAATGAGTAGTATTAAAAAATGCAATTATTATACATGGAATGACAGAAATAAATTAATAATGATGATAGTTTTTCAAGTAAGTCTATGGTTGATAAACACTGGCATGAAATTCAAGGAGAAGTATAATTTTTAATAGAATTATCAATTGATTTACTCGTGTTGTAAATAAAATGGTTTGCGGATTGCTTTCGCTCTGTAATATGTTAACTTTGACCTTCACTTTAATTTTTCTATAGCGATAAGGCAGATTTATATGGAAAAAAGTATTAATTTTAAAATTAGAGTTCTCTTTTGACTTCTTAGTAATAATATAACATCCACTAATTTTTTTTCAAAACGATCTCCAATGCGTAAAACACATTATATGCTTTATAAAAATATTTATGTTTCGTACAAAACATTTAATAACAACAACCACTATATTTTGATTTTAAATAAGTTTTCGTCCAAAATATCCAACTGTAAATATATTTTTATAATTAATAAGCAAAAAATATATCTAACTTGCAAATGACAGTTGTTAAAGAAATAAGGAATAAACTATTTATGCATTCGTGGAATAAGATATCTGACACATACTGTGATCTCTATGAAGAATTCTTGCAAATAAACATTGTCATCATTACAGATATTAAAATCTAAATATGTAGACTTTTAAATAAGGCAAAAAAAACTTTTTTTGAAGAAGTTATTGATAAGTATTTTGCATATTTTGCTTTTTTATTTACACTTTCTTGAATACATCCGAATTTAACAAGAGTATTCCACAATTATAATCTCGCATCATACAAAAAGAATTTAACTTCTTCATAAAGCTCAGTCACTGGATGCGATTATATCTTACTTTGCCGAAGGATGTGCCATACATATACATGAGACAAAGGAAAATTAAGCAATATATGCGTTAGAAAATATTAATTTTTTTTTTTGCCTCTTCACTGAATATACTATCCTTTAAAAGAAATGTTTTAGCTATTTCAAATAATCTTTTTGTTTATTTGTGCGTTAAATAAGGATATTTTATATTACATAGTATGTGAAAGGTATGATAATATTAATTGTGAAATAAAGTAATTAATTAGGAGTGTTGAAATCGGCAAGTTTTTCAGAACCTTGAGATATTTATCGTGCATATATGAAACATAATTTAGTATCACACTTTTTGAATATTCCAAAATTTGCGATGAAGTAGAACCAAAAAACGGCTAGAAAACTTAAAGAAATCAAATATCTAGCATTTAATTAAACTGTTAATAAATAAACTATGAAACTGTGAAAGGTTTAATTGATAAAATTACAATTAATGGAATTTCCTAATTCTTTTGAAACAGTAAACACTACAATTTAGCAACTGCTACATAAAACATGTAAACCAATTAAATAATATTTTAAAGCAAAATATTGAATTTTTTTTTCTATTTAGGAAAAATGTAGGTATGTCTTAACACTAATCTCTCTTATTTCATTCTAAAAATTAAATTGTTTACAGAAATGAAATATTTGAGATAGCATACTCTTTATAAAAGACTCTTTGAAATTTCTTAGTGTGATTAAAGACTTTGAAATGTAAATTAAATCTCCAGATTTATTTTTGCTAAAACTGTTATATTGTATTCTAATCATTAACAGCTACTTATGCTTTCCCCGTGAGAAACAATTCCTGGAAATACAGACGTTAGCCGTATGTACAGCAGTACGATTAAAAATATTATTTGTATCGTAATATCTATGTATACTCGTAGCCATGTAGTCTTTACGTATTGGAGTGTGTTAGTAATCGAGTAAGCAATATTCGTACATGCAGTTTACGAAAATTTATTAAGTTGTATGGTACTTTCAACTCCTTAAATATCTTGAAAGGCTTAAGGTGCTATTGAGTAATAATTGTATTCTGTTTGTGTGTGTATGTGTGTGAGTAATAAATTCAAATAAAACAAAAACTTATATCGGCCATTATAGTATTTTAAGTAATTCAATAGGAATGTGTGTTTTTTTAACACTTTTATCTTCCTAAATTGTTACATAACATTAAAAATGCACAGCGATTTATAAGAAACCTGTTCTTTAAGAATTTTATTGCGGAAAAATTTAGTACTAAACTATTTCTGCCTCGCAAAAATAAAAAAAAACAATGCACTAAATTATACCGAGTTGAAAAATATGTAGATAATATATAAGAGAATAATTCTTCAGAAATCTGTGTTAAATTTAAAATCATAATTGTCAAAAGATCAGTGGATAGATGGAGAGCATATGATTGTTAACAAATTAATAAGATTATAATCACCAGGCCAGTAGAAGCTAAAAGTTATTTTTTTACTGCAAAAGTTTTAATTTTTCAATTATTCTATTCAGCATTTTCAGAGTATTTTCACAATAAAATATTGTGTAATTTTAAATGCGTGGAAATAATTTTGTTCCTAAATTTTACTAATGATTAATTTTAATTGAGAAGTTTTTCCATTATATGCTTTTCTTTATTCTTATAATAATATGAAAATTAGATTAGACTTCTACAAAAATATATCTTATTCTTCAGTTCTGATTGGTCATTACTTCTCATGACAAATCCTGAACGAAGTATTTATTTATCTGAAATAATTATTTCAGTTTTTTTGGGGCGCAGAAATGATTAAAAGAAAAGGTTAAAATAATTTTTACCTCACCTCCCCCTATTTTATGATTTTGTGATCGATTATTTATTTCGTGTTTTTTTCACAAAATAGTATTGTGTTGTGGATTTTTTAAAATTAAAATAAAAAAAAACATAAAAAGTTATATGTATTTGAATGAACTCTTATTTCTGGTGACGAGGAAAGTATAAACCAACAAATATTTCTAAGGCATAAATATTTTAGTAAAAAAAAGTGTTTTTCGTTATTATAAGCACGTGGAATTTAATTAAATGATTTCTAATGGGATTTCTTCAACTACACGCAAATTTCAAACGTTATTTATTCTTCAGATGATTGTTCCTGGTCACGTGACCCCGCATTCCAATTTTGTTGATGTTAGAAAAGAAGATTATCCTCAGAGCACACATTTCTATGTTTAGTAAGACTTCACGCATTTTAGCTCAGGCTTTTTTTCTTTTCATTTCATCTGTAAAATATCCTTTGGGATATATTTTGTTTACTTGATACTTTTGCTTAAAGTAGTAGCTTTTTCCAACTTTTATACTCCAGTACTTTTATTACAGAATCTTTCCTTACTTTAATAACTTCAAAGTTTAAAATACAAGTGAATATTTGAAATATACAACTATCTTTTGACGGGAAGGTAATTAAGCTGTAATTAAAAAAAAGTATTTTATTAAAGCAAAGTACATTTTAAATATTGCTTACTAAGCCAGGGTTATAACATTATTTTGAACTAAAATTACATAACTTATATGGAAGATTTATACTCCGTATCTCCACATTAACTCCATTATAGTATTTTCCGATTCCTTCTAACACAACTGTATTGATCTTCATAATTTTAAAAAAAACCACTGGAAAGAAATCTAAATACCAAATTAAGATTATATTCCATAATTTATACAGATATCTGCAATTCATATAACATGAATACATATCAAGAAACAAATGAAAGTATGTCTTAAAGATTGTATATCTAGCTGTATATTTTGTATTGAATTTAGCGCTGTGAGCTGAAAAATATATACAAAAATTAAAAAAGAAAACTTTACTTAATGTAATAAGGTGTAGACTTAACATTCATACATTTCCGCCGTATAAAATAGTGCACAGTAGCTGGAAGGATATCCTTATTTACGACTGGATCGTTCAATAGAAGTTCTAAGAGATGATGCTCATAGTACCAAAAATGATATGTTTTAGTAAGCCTTATTAATCACTAGACAGCTGTCTAATTCTCAGTTACTTGTATTCGTGATCATGAAGCCTTCTGCACCTCAAAAATTCTAAGTAATAACTTTTCCGGCCGATGAAGTCATCCTCGTCTTCTTTGGAATCAATTCACTGGAAGTAATAAATTATTTTGAATATTGCTAGGTTTCCGTTGTGTAACAAGAAATGCATTTATCATAGAATGGTGACAACTAGACGCAAATTGACGTCAACAACTCCATGCGTCAGCAATCAACTTTTGATTTGGCCGAAAATGACTACAAAATCAAAACTAAGTTATGAATCAATGTCAAATTCGATTCACACAGTTCCATTTAACAGGTGGAAGCACCCAATGAAAACAACAATTTACCTTAATGACGTCATCTGTTTTTAAATACCAATACTTTTTGAGCCAACTTTGTATTTTTACTTTATGTGTGCATTGTCATTGATGCATTCTAAAGTGTAGAACTCGTGATAATTTTATTACTTATAAATAAGTTCTTCGTATACTTAATGTGAAAGAAACAGTCATGTTTTTACACAAGAATATATTTTATGAAGTTTATATTTATTGCAAGGAATATATTAAATGTCTCGGAAAGTATATAAACTCAATTATTGTACTGAAAATTTAAAGAAATATATGTTTTCGAGAAATACCTAAATGTCTAAACATGTATCTTAATAATTACCTAATTATATCAAATAAGTGATCCTATAAATTATTTATTACCTGAATATTTATCATAAATTATTAATTAAAAGAAAGTTTATTGCATTACTCCTACGATTGCTGTGTATAAACTTTTAAACGAGAACTTCTTACGTTCCTTATACTGCAAACTATTAATACTCTAATTAGTCCTTAAGTTAGTCCTTTGTACAAAAAACATGTCATTGAACATACATTTCACATTGTAATAACCTTGTTTGTAATTTAAAAATTTCATTAATGATAAATATAATTGAAAACTACAACGCATGTTAAATGGTTTTATTCAAATGAAAATGTAATTGTCAGGACCCTTAAATGGTTAAATAATTATAAATTTAAATGCATTGGTTTGAAAATGTTTAGCACAGCAGAAGTTTAAGAGAAGAAGCAGAAGAAGATGATGCAGCAGAATTTTATGAGAGAAATTACTTTTATAGCAGCTTTTAAGTGTTTCTGAGTTACTCTCATTATATATTTTATGGACTACACTCTTATATATATCTGTGCTGAAACAATACAAGCACAGATTACAAAACGTTCAAAATTTGTACCAATTTTACAATATAATATCTTCCATATTAATGCATTTATGAAAGATAACAAATTCCATTTTCAAATATTCCCAATGAAATTTTAGAGCACTTTTTTGAGAGACATTAATATTATTGTAAAAGGAGCATTGTATTCTCGCGAAATAAAATTTCTACAGAGTCCATGGATAAAATGAAATAAAACATTACATCTAAAATAAAATACGAATATTTTGCGGAATGCATTTCTTGCAACATACTGTTAGACTTATGTAAACTGTATTCTCTTCCTTTTTTTTTTGCATATAATTTGTATTCTTTAGAATATCATCCCTCCAAAGTCATACATTATTCCGGTTTGTGAACGAAAGGTTATTGATTTCCTGTCATGAAGATTTACAACGTTCATCTATGATATGCCTTTGTGCTCGTATAAAGACTCTGATTCATGTTTTTAAAATAAAATCATCGAAGATTTTCTTACGACTAAATGCAAGCCGGTGAATCAAAAAGAATTCAAAGCTTCTTTTTTTTTTTTTGCTTTTTATAATCGATCAAAGCTTATCCAAATTGACTTAAAAGAAAATTCCTTTCAGACAGTGTTTAATGGAGAAAAAAGGAATTACGAGTATAGGAAATTCGTTTTTATTTGAAAACCTGGCAATTAGCTATTGTTCGTAATTCTCCAAGAGAAACGGTTTTGTAATTGATTTTTACATTTCACAAAAACATTTTTTATAAATATTCCCCAGTCAAATATTTATAATGTTTTTTTTACCGTATTTTTCGAATGATTTTACATGTTTAGTGTTATCCACACACACACACACACACACACACACAC
>BMAW01087605.1:35770-47876 GCA_019974015.1 Nephila pilipes
ACACACACACACACACACACACACACACACACACACACATATATATATAATATGTGTGTATAATACATGATCAATTATACATAGATGGTTATCAAAATACTGGAAACTCCTATCGATATGAATAGTGTTCATGAATAGGTTTCATATTAATTATTTAACAGACTGGTCAAAACTGTTTGTTACTTTAAAACATTAAATATATTGTTTTATTATTTGAAAGTTATTATTATGCTCATGGCTTTTTATTTTTTTCATAATCAGATTAGATGTCGATAATGTAGGAGAACCTGCAACATTCAACTGCAGACGTTGAGGATATTTTTCGAGGTACAGATTCGAAAATCATATCAGGATACCACATAGAAGCAAAAACAACACTTGCAAGACTCAACTATTGACGAAAGTAAATGCTAACTGAGAGAGGCGGCCAGACATGAAAGCCTACTGTGGTGACCAAAAAGTACACAACTGAAACCAAAGTGACTGAAGAACTAAATAATCATTAACAGATTCCTGTATTAATGATTGCAATTAGAGGATAGCTGAGGAAACATCAATTCTACATCATAGTAGCAACAAATGTTTACGTAAAACGTCATTTCAAATTGTATCACGAAGATAAAAATTGATCAAAAGATACATGGAAGCAAGTACTATGGTCAGATAAATCACCATTTTTATGGAGTTACGTAATTGGACGTATATACATATCCAGAATGCTTGCTCAAAAGTATCTTATGGTTTCCTATGGTCCTATCGTAACCTTGAAAAAGTGAGTAATTGCTATGGATTATGTGGACATCTCAAACAAACCAGACTCACTGCGTTATATAAACACTATTTCTATCAGAATATACCGCCTTTAGATATAATGATTGTCCAACCCATACAGCTGGACCTGTTCACATGAAGCTTGAGGAAAATGAAGATGAATCCACTTATGTACTACGGTCGTCTCCATCCACGGACCTCAGTATTATTGAGCAAATCTGATCTGTTTTAGCAAGCAGAGTAATCAGTCATTCTCCACCACTATCCTCCTTTTGAATTTCCTCATATCCTCATAAAGATCTTGATAAATTTTAATTAAACATTATACACATGACATATGCAACTCTATTCTTAGACGAGTTCTAGCCATTATACATTCCGAAGTTTTCCCTATGACTTGTTGATAAAAGATTTCTTATACTTTTGTAATGTTTCCATTATTTCAATAATCACCTATATATATATATATATATATATATATATATATTAATGTATGTATTTTTCTGTGTGTGCATTGGTTTATAACATTTTTCTATTGAGATAGTTGGGTACCTATACAACATTATTTAATCAGTTGATCCGTCAAAAATTAGACTCAGAATTTATAAATGTTTTATTTCATATTCTGTCTTTTCTTGGTTTTGTAATTTTTCAAGATTTGATCTTTAACTTCTTTCCTATTTTGTGAGTTTTATATTCTTTCAGGTTTGTTGAACTATTCCTTATTTGTTTTGTCCTATAATTTATTTTCCTTCCCTTTTGTTCTACATTTTATGATACTAAAAAATTTAATTACCGTATAATTTTTCTATATTCTAAAAAATTATTTGCGAAAAAAAATTCTTATGTTTTAATTCTAGTTTCTATACCGATGTCAATGTCGGTTGTTTTTTATATTATAGAATAATATTTATATCTTTATAAAATACTTTTTCATCTTCTATCTTTGTTGCGTTTATTATTTGTTGTATTTTCCCTTAATTTTTGGTTTCATTCCATTTTGTTATTATGTAATTCACTAAAGTATGATGTCTGGATCTCTAATACTGGTATAAACACACATTATTCAATTCCAAAGAAAGGAAAGTGTTGATTACATGATATCCAGTTTTTCGAAATTGTTGTTTTTCTCTTATTTTGCTGTGATTTAATTCGGTTTGATTTTTAAATAGTATGTAATGGTTATTCAGGGCTTTTGATGTGTTAAATTAATATATTTTTTGATATATTTAAGTAAAGTTTTAGGAATTTTCATAAGAACAGTTTCATAATATATATATATATATATATATATATATATATATATGTGTGTGTGTGTGTGTGTGTGTGTAATATTCCGGGTTCCAAAATGACAAAAAGAGAAGAAAGTGGTGAGCACTGCTCTTGAGTTTAAAATGAAGGTATTTATTCGTATTTACAGCGATATTATGCAGACTATTAAACACAATTGATTAAAATATAAGTAAGTAATATTTGCAATGAAGTTCATTTAGGTTGTCAGTTTTTCATTGAAATTCGGTGTTGCTCCGTGCACTTATGTGGCAAAAGTCCATATAATAGTCGCTGTATTACCTGACGCGAGACATGAGACAAGCCTTGTATCCACCTAAGCCCTCTTATAACGTCTTCCCGAGCAATCAATTCCGTCAGTAGTAGCGCTTCTTATTGGTGAGGTGAATTCCGTTCTATCACCATTGTATTGGTGATGAATCCCGTTCTGGGTTGAAATATATTTACACTGGTGCCCAAAATTGTGGACACTTTTGTAAACTTTTATCTTTGTTAACTTCGCATGTTTATAGAAAATGTTACCTTGCTTAAAATGCTAAGTCGTATATATCACTTTAAAGAAAATTTAATAATTAATTCTTTACAAAAAATAAAATTCAAATATTTTAAATACAAAAAAAGAAATACTACTTTAATCTAAAAACAAGCACATTTATGAAGTGGTTTGTAATGCCTAACTTTCCTGGCCAATCATTGTTCTTGTTCTGGGAACCAAAAAAATATTAGTAACATTCAACAGAACCTGATATCATGTTTACAGTTGAAACAAGTCATTATTGTGCTTTGTTAAGTAGAAGCTACTTATGGAATCAAATTACAAGTAGGAATTGTAGTAAAAATTTTAATATTTAGTTAAAAAGCAATAAAAAAAGTAGATTGGATACCTAGAAAGAAATGCAAGATTATTGTGTTACGAAAAAGTGGTCTTTCATATGCTGAAATTGTAAAAAAAGGTGGGTGGTTCAGAGAGTACATCTGGAGTCCGAACGTTTTGTCTACGATACAAGGAGAAATATTCAATGAAAAAATAAAGTAGGAATTAGCCGCAAAAAGTGCACCACATCTGTTGATGACAAAAGAATAAAAAAAATGTGTCTCTAAGATAGTAGAATGTCATCAACGGCCACAAGAAGTTATCTGAATAATGCTAGTGTTTCTGTCAGTTCAAGAACAATTAGGAGAAGATTAACAAGTGTTGGACTAAGAGGTAGAGTTCAACGGAAAAAAATCTTATCTCAATTTACAGCAGAGCAAAAAGGACTGCAGTAGGTAACGGAACACATTAATTGGACATACGATCAGTGGTCACATGTTACATAGAGTAATGAAACTAAGATATCGTTATTGGGTAGTAATGGGCAAAAATATGTAAGACATAGAATAGGAGAAGGGCTACATCTTGACTGCCTTCAGGCAACTATGAGGAACCCGCTAAGGTTATGATTAGGTCTTGCATGTCAGAAGATGGTATTGTTTGTCCTCATGTCATCGATGGAACACTGAATACCAGAAAATATATCGACACTATTCTAGAACTAAATCTTTTACCTTCCAACACAGATCTTTTTTCCAACAATGCTTCATTTATTTTTCAGTAGCATTCTGATCTCTGCTACACAGCGAAATTATCGAAAGAGTGGTTTCGTACAAAGAGCATTGACTTGTTATCCTGGCCAGGAAACAAGAGTTTTCAAATGGGGCTACAAGTTTTCGATAGAACTTGTTATATATATATATATATATATATATATATATATATATATATATATATCACTTCTATTTAATATACTTTCTCATTTTGATTTCATTTCGAATTAAAGCCATACCAGTTTGTTCTAACCAATCAGCTCCAAATCATTACTACAATTTTAACTTTATTCTAGATCATTCTGATTATAAATCGTATGATGTCATTATAAAATGTTTGCTTGGATCATCACTTTTTCTTTTCACTTTGTTTCTAGCTGGAAAATTTGCTTCCTCCATTCATAAGTGACAGCACATTCTCTCGTGTTGATGGACGCCTAATTGAACAAAACTGAGTATACATTGTTTTTAATTGTGATGAAATTGTCTCATCTTCATTTCATTGTCATACAATCTCATTTTAACGTAATGTTTCATTTATATACGTTTTATCTAACACCCAATCAAATTCGTACCTACCAATCTTCTCACTACCCTTACTACAACAACTTTCTTTTATATTATTCTATTCATTATTCATGTTTGTCACTATAAAACTTTTGATTCGCTTATCATTTCGCTCTATTTTACAATGCTTCTGTCTAGCTAATACACTCGGGTCTACTTTCTGTTTGTGAAGTCTTTTGACGAAAATATTTCATGCCTTCATTATTGAGTAAGGAAGATGCTCCCAACTTAAATAAACATATAATTTTACAAGGAATTGCTATACTCTTCTTTTCACACCAGTACATAATCTGGGGATGGGAATTTTGAGTCATATATATATATATATATATATATGCTCCGTAAGATCATCCTCCACCCATCGTTCCATTTTCTGTTGATAGTTATGGGTTCTCGTACTGCGGAAAAAGTAACAGTGCGATACAATAAATAGCAGTCCTGTTAGGCTACAATTTTTACCTATATCAAAGGTAGAAACTTTCTGCTTGGCACTTCTTGCACGAGTCAGCGGAACAACTTTTCCTCATGCAACAAGCAGCTTGAAGTAGAATGACCATGTAATTTTGAGCCTCTGTCAAGCGATGAATGTCATTTGAGTGGACATTTTCCTCTCCAAACTTCCATTCCACTCCAAACTGAAGAATGGAGGCTCGGAAGTTTCAAGAATCATCAATTCACCTAAACTGCAGGTCTATGGTGTAACTAGGGCTCAAACGCGTGTCTAGACGAAACATCTCTTAAATGAGAAAATATGAAGCAAAATATCCCATTGATGTTGAAAAATGAATTTGATTTTACATTAAGCAATTTGCGTCATTATTGTTCCTGATAAAATATCTTGATCATCGGTCAATCTGTATAAGCAATAAATGAGTTAAAGAAGATTAAAAATAATACATCTAAGATGCAAATATTGCTCTCAAAATACCACTCATACTGTAATAAAGAACAATGAAACAACTGGACATATATTTAACAAACCTCATAATTAACAGAGAAGGAATTTGAATGATAGAGTATATGGAAAATGTTTTTAAATTAGGAGTCATTCGATCCTCAACTGGAAGAATATATTTCTGCGAAAATTGGAAGGAGGATTGATGAAACAACAGTTCAAAGATTCCTACGATATAAAGTACCATTCAAACCCTCACAAAAAAAAAAGAAAAAAAAAAAGGCTGTAATTTTCCAATGAATATATCTATGGGTCTTTGTTTTTTTCGGAAACTGCACATTTTACCGATTGTACACACCACGAACTAATTAAATCGGTTGGGAGGACAGATTGAACCAACGGGAACAACAGGAAAGCATACTTATCCTGTGTAATTCCTAGGGACTCAAGGGCACGAATTTGAGTCTGTAGTTTGTCGTACAGAGTCAGGAAATCTATCTTCGTTTTGTCAGTTATGACCAGTTTCAAGAGTTCTCGCACGTATATTTGTATCAATACGCTTTCTTTTCCAAAACGCTCTTCTAAATATTCAATAGACTTATTGTAGTTGGCCTCCGTCTCTGGGAAGGATTCTGATACCTGCTCTGCTGTGGTCCGGCTTTATGGATTGAAGAAGATATTGAAACTTGTCGCGTAAATCTATTCTTAAATCTTCATGTATTCTGTTGAATTGAGTCCAAAATGTCAACCAGTTACGTGGGTCTCCATTGAACTGAGGCAGTCGAATTTCAGGCAAATTCTGTTTTACTTTCGTAGCGGCATGTGCACCGTCAGCAGGACCCAAGTCGGGTTAGGAGACGTGGAGCTTACGTTTTCGTTTTCGGCCGTAAGTATGGATTTTTTTAAGGTTGATTTTAAATTTAGATAGCTTCTCATAATAATCCTGGGCGATTTCGTTTTCCTTTTCATACTCAGCTTGAGTAATGCCAGCTTTCTTTTGAAGTAAGTTAAGGAATATCTCGTCTTATGTCTTTAAGTCCTTGTACTTTTCCAAAAGCTGATCAAGGTGAATTTCTAAATCATTTACATCTGGACTTTCAGCGGTCAGTATTTCTTTTAATTTGTTGACTGTCTTCGAATACGTAGCTCTGGCTGCTTTCCTCTTCTGTTTGGCAATTTCCATTTCAGTTGTCATTTTCTTCTTTCGTTTTTGCCTCACTTAAAGATCGTTGACTTATTAACAATCCGATTGACGTATAGGAAGGATGAAAGAAACTTCGTCCAATCCCACCAGAGATGCCACTATGTTGAATACTTAAAACGCCAGGGTTGAATAATTTCGTCGTTATGCCAAAACTATAGAAATTTGATTTGCAAACACTCGTTAACTAAAAGAAATGAAAAACAAGGAAAACATGGCGTCTCTCGCTCTAGAGTATCAGTTGATGAATAATCCAATATACTTCCCTCGCTACTACTGCAGCTCCACACTGTTTCCACTAAGTAGAATACATACCCTAATAATTTTTAGAGGTTTACACAGTGGATTCACAACATTACTAATAAATCTCAAATGGTGTTACTGAGTGTAGCAAAATTCACGATCGCGGATAACTTCGGAATGTTTCATGAAGTGTGTCCCTTGCTAGAATGTGGAAGTCAGTGATGTTTTATGTCAAAACACTGCCCTGATAAACTTTATTTAAAGAAAGAAAAGAATAAACTTAGTGGTTTCAGGTTTGAATAAGTGCTCTTCCGTTATAAACTCTGTAGTAAAAACGAGAATTGCGAATCTCAGTGGAACTTTTGAAAAAGGATTAGAGCTTTTGATAGTCTCGAATATTACATATTACACACCTGCTAAACAGTTTGATAATCATACGTTTGCGTTAGATAATTTAAAATTATCAGACGTCACTTTCAATAACCAGATGCTGTGGATATTTTGTTGGGTGCACAAATATTTTACGAACTCTTAAAATTTGGTCAGGTAAGACCCCCTGGGACAGATATAATTTTCTAATATACCTTTTTTGGACAATGCTACAATAGATAATTTCCTTTGTTCAAAAATTTGAATGTTCTTAACTATTTGTATTCTGAGAATGTAACATGGAGCTTTATTTTTCCTCACTCGCCTAATTTGGGAGGGCTTTGGGAAGCAGGGGTAAAGTCATTTAAACACCACTTTAAATGAGTTGTCGGTGACCCTAAACTCACACTTGAAGAGTTTTTGACTGTAACTAATCAAATTGAATTAATTTTAAATAGTCGTCCTCTCACACCTTTATCAACCGATCCAAACGATTTTAGCTTTCTGACGCCTGGCCTTTTTTTGATCGGCAGGCCACTTAATGCTTTACCTTAGATTAATCTATCATATACTGAAAATAATAGGCTTTCCAAATGGCAACATTTAACAAAATTTGACCAAATTGTATGGAAAAACTGGTCCAGAGATTATTTGAATACGCTACAACAAAGATCAAAGTGGCATTCTAGTAAAACTAATATTAAACCAAATATGGTTGTGCTGCAAAAGGAAGATAAACTACCTTTGGGTGCTTGGTCAATTGGAGGAATTGTCAGTGTTAACTATTTATGGAAAGGTTGAAAATATTAGAGTAGTGCTGGTTAGAACACCTAAGGGCACTTATAAAAGAAGTGTTTCTAATGTGTGCATTTTACCTATTTCAGAAAATATGCTGTAGATTTTTTTTTGTATTAACTATTGCAATTGTGCAGTATTACATCTTATATATCCTCAATGATTAAGTGATTATATTATACTGTTAAATTCAATGTGACTGATGTAATTTTTATATTATATTCAACTTATTGCATTTTTTGTAAATTTTGTTTGAAACCTTGTGGTTTTATGGTGGGGAGTATGTACACACCACTAGATGGCGCTTTCATATGTCGAAAGAGTTTCATGTTTTTTATTTAGATCAGAGAGAGAGAGAGAGAGAACGCTGAAATGAGGAGTAGGACGGAAGGCCGTCAGCCAATAAATGCTGTTTGTGAAAAGAATTGATTATTGCGTTCTATATGTCTCTTCATGTGTCTATATGCCTCTATACCGATAATAGTAAAGCCAAAGAGAATAAATATATTACTTTCTGAGTTATGGATGTAATATAATTTGGAGATACAGAAAAGAATTAAAATAATACATAAATGTCATTCGTACAATAAAATATGGTTGAGGCGCAGTCATTGCTTGGGAATAAATGTCCATTGCTAATATAGGGAAATTAGTTTCCATTGTACGTAATTCATTCACAAGGTCAAATTATTGAACATTAACTGATTTGTAATTGCATAAGTTACGTTAACTTTCCATTTCCTTTCATGTTTATGTACACTTTTCTATTTCATAGATTTTCATTAAAGATTTTTTTTCAATGAAAATATGAAATTTTCTTTTCTTCTTTTACATTAATGTATGGAAACCCAGTTCGTATTTCAATATAAATTTTTTTGCCTCTCTGAAGTTTTTATTTATATAAATACGAGGAAGATTTTTGTATGCGGAAGATGAATAAAAAAGCTTACAAAACACAAAAGCATGGAATTCGATACAAAAAAAATTAGGAGTATTCATAGTTAGCATCTAGGAGCTGTTTTTCCGAACTCGTTTTGGATTTTAGTTTGATAGATGCTTATTTTGTTTACATTGTCTAGGACTTTTTCCGATGTCATCTTCGACTTTATCATTATCGACTTTTTATAAACATAAACTATCATAAATTCGATCAAATCATCTTCGTCCCAAGAACTTTCTAGCATCAGTTGTTAAGTTCTAGGCATTTGATAGTTATAATTTCAGAACACATAGTTCATTTTTTTTACTACTAAACTTCCACGGTGGCAAAAGTTTTTTTCCAACAAACATTTAAGGTCAAATTGGCGCAACTGGTTGATAGCAAAAAAAGCATATGTAATACAATCCATAGATGTAGACTTTCTCCATGCTTCCACAACAGTCAAATTTCATTCTTCCACTGAGTCTAAAATATATTTAAATGTTTGCTTTATATTTTAAATGTTGCAAAGAAACTTTGATCCAGTGGTTGAATCAGCATCAACGAGGTGGAATATGGTGGTAAAAACAGCATTTAGATATTTGAATGATGCAGCAATGGATGTCTGGGCAAAATATGAAAGAGAAAAAGTATTTTGAATTCCAAACCTTTTTGTTCCATATATTTCTGGACCTCAGGAATGAAACAGTTGTTGTACCAATTTATTAACAGATCAGCCGTCATCCATGCCTTTTTATTCGCCTTCAAATGAACCGGAAATTGTTTAATGTTTTTACCTCCTGAAACTCGAGGCATAAGGGATTTCTTGATTAACATAAGCTTTTTTATTTTATCACCAGATGCATTACTACGTAACAAGAATGTCACCCGATTAAATGCCGTTTTAAGACCACCAGCTGGTTTTTTCTGAATTTTCTATATACAATTTTTTCAGTCATTTTCTTCTAGAATAATGCCATTTCATCGGCATTAAATATTTAATCGGGAGTATAATCACTCAGTTAAATTATTTTTGCTAGTTTGTCCAGAAAGTATTTTACAGCAGTTTTACCAGTGGATGCTACTTCTCCCTTCTTTAACATAGTGAAACGCGTATCTTTTTAGAAAACCTGTCAGTATATAAAGTGAACAAGCCATGAAGTAGACCAAGTCACTCACACATGTGTTGCCATAAACTTACCGTCTACTAATTACACTGTCAAAATTAGAATTAAAAAAAATTCGTGCAAGAACAAAAACTTCATATAAAAAAAGAATAATGGTGAACTGTGTTATTTCAAATTCGTATAAAAATAGATCATGAAGAAAGTGTTGGATGTACTTTTATTTGTTAATTTGTATGCTCTTTCTGAAGGAATGTATTTGTTTAGAGGATATTACTTTTATACATTTGTTCGTTATTTGTTACATTATTACGATTTAGATTCAAATGAATCATTTTCTAATCATATCTGATTGAAATTCTAATTGTAAACAATGCTTTCAACAAAACTATATATTCGTAACTTCCTATTCAAAACTTTATTATATATACATTCCTCAAAGCCAAAATTAAACCCAGAGAAATATTCTTTTAAATTTTAACGCTACATGAATTGCACTACTTCTCCGCTTCTTTTCTTTGGAAACAAGTGTCATCTAGTGTAGTGGCTACGATACCGGTTTTTTAATCCCTATCTCTGGGTCTGATTCTGCGACACATTTTTCATCAATTTGTATCTCCTTTTTCATTTTTTTGGAAATAACTAAAAGCTTTTCTTTTTAAATTTAATTTTTTCAATATATTTTTGCATTTATTTAAAAAAAATTGTATAATATGCAGCCTAGCTCTCAATCGATTCATCTCAGAATTAAAAATTTTTAAGTATTTGATAGGTCAAAGTCATTTTAAGAAGACTGACTATTTTGATTTAGTAAGAGTCGAATGTCGGGTAATTTTAGAAAATAGCAGTAAAACGTATCAGTTTTGTAATTTAAGATGTTTGAATCTTTCCATTCAAAAGTCTATGGATTTCTAAAACGGTTTTTTTACGTAATACGGAAGAAACCTATAGTTCTCTTTAAAAAACGAACGAAAAGAATAAATTTTTGGATTTTATAGAAAATTGCAATTGCTCGACAAATACCATGTACTTCTATAAATTTTCAGAACTACTTCATATTATTCATACTTCCATATATCTTAAGCAAAACTTGTTTCAAAATGAAATTATATATCGTATCATTATAAAAAAAATCTAAAAATAAATAAATAAATGTTTCCACAATGAGTTACTGCTATCAATAGTCTTGCTAATATTGATTTACTTTTCTGTGAACATAACTTTACAAACAACAATACATTAATTTTGTAATAAATATAAAAATACATTATGCGACTATTTACCTAAAAATATGAAATAAATTAATATGCCTTTAAATTTCATACTTATTTAAGTTTCTTCAATTATAATTCTACAAAGGCTACTTTTCCTAACAATTTTTAAGAACCTATTTAAAATATAAATATTATGAAAGACATAAATTAGCTCATTTTTTTATATTGAAAATTATAACATAATAAATTAGTTTAGTTCTTTTTTAATATATTGTTATTTTTGTCATTATTATTTCATTTATTAATTCTGAAATACATATTATTAATTTTTATTTTTTAAGCATTTCGAGTTTTTTACTTATTTTTTCTTAGTTATTATTCTTTGATAGTGGTTTTTTTGCATTCATTTTCAGGTTCCATTTACTTTTGATATCGTTTGGTAGATGTCTACCTTTGCTTGATCAATTCAAGATTACATGGGGAAATATATCCGTTATTTTTGCTAAATACCTTCATATTTTTTTTCTTATATAGGATTCTATCTTATGTTATTGTACAATAATATTGAATCTTTAGTCATGTCATGATACTTTCAATTTCTATGTTATTACTTCTTATTTAAGTACTTAGAATATTAGTTTTATAATACGTTTGCTTTTTATGTGTGTTTAATCGGGTGATAGTCCCTCCCACTTTGGTACCATCAGAGGTAAAATTTGTATGGGAACTTGCATCCACTATGAATATTACATACAACAGGGCTCTTTAGTTGAGCAAGCTTCGAACCCCATCCTTCCAGTCTTGAGTCCAACGCTCTATCGACTAAGCTATCACTGCTGGTGAATTGTTGGTAGTTTTTCAGTTCTGTTTCTTGTATGAGCATAACACGTCCATTCTTAGGAATATAAATTTCGTTCCAACGATATTTAAGGTTTTTGCATGCGTTGAACATTTTACGAACAGGTATTTCCACTGTGTTACCATTCACAAAATCTCAAGCGTATACCTCCAAATAACTATACTGGAAATCTCATCTCGATCGGTTTAATGGGATGGATGCTAGAAGTGCAGAATTAGGCAAATTTCTTGTGACCCTCTGTACACACACACACACACACACACACACACACA
>BMAW01087605.1:52876-75206 GCA_019974015.1 Nephila pilipes
ATTGTTGGAGCACGTATGGTAGGTGCTTCCGTAAGCAAGGTAGCCGAGGTGTTTAGTGTTTCAAGAGGTACTGTATCGAAGATTTATTCCGCATATTTGAAAAGCGGAAAAACATCATCTGCTAAATCACAGCGCGGACGAAAGTGTGTGCTGAGTGATCGTGACAGACGATCATTAAGGGCAATTGTGACGAAAAATAAGAAGACCACAGCTGCAAAAGTTACTGCTGAAATGAATGTTGTGTTACAGAACCCTGTGAGTACCAAAACAATTAGAAGGGAGCTTCATAAACAGGGAATTTCTGGCCGTGCTGCAATTGAGAAGCCACTCATCAGTGATGCTAATGCCCGTAACAGGAAAAGATGATGTTTAAGTCATAAAGCCTGGACTATAGGGCAGTGGAAGCGTGTAATATGGTCTGACGAGTCTTCTTTCACATTGTTTCCCACTTCTGGCCGAGTTTACGTCTGGAGAACGCCATCTCAAGCCTATAATACAGACTGCTTGTTGCCAAGAGTGAAACATGGCGGGGGTTCTGTTATGGTTTGGGCAGCCATATCGTGGTTCTCTGCTGGCCCCATGATAACTGTGTCAGGGCACATGACTGCCAAGACTTATGTGAACATTTTGGCAGATCAAGTTCATCCCATGGTACAAACTTTGTTCCCCGATGGTGATGGTGTCTTCCAAGACGACAAAGCCCCTATTCACACAGCTCACATTGTCCAGGACTGGTTTTCTGAGCACGAGGAGGATTTGTCCCATCTCCCCTGGCCACCACAGTCACCAGACCTGAATATTATCGAACCTTTGTGGTCTACATTGGAACGGAAAGTGCGTTCTCGTTATCCACCGCCAACATCGTTATCTGAACTTGCCACCGTTTTGCAGGAAGAATGGTATAATATTCCCTTGGCACACATACAGGAACTGTATTTATCCATTCCGAGAAGACTGCAAGCTGTTTTGGATGCCAACGGGTTTCCTACACCATATTAAGCAAAGAAACGTGTTTTTTAAAAGGTGTTTCCATATTTTTGTCCAACCCCTGTATGTGTGTGTGTGTGTGTGTGTAATTTGATAAATAAGTAGGGATCTTATGTATAGAAAGATTGTAAATATTACTGATGCATTGTATAAATTTGGAGCATTTTGTTGAAAGTACTTTATAATTGTAGGAAAATATTGAGTCATTTTCAGATATCAATATTAAATGATTAATTTAAAACAGAATCTTAATTCTAAACGATGAGCAGAGAAATGTATAAAATTACAATCTTCAAAATATTACTTAAATGTAGATAGTCAAAGCACCGAAAGCTATGCTTGAGAATTATTCAATAATAAATTATCAATATTATGCAAATTCTATATTGAAAATAATCATTGTTATGGGTCCACATTATGTGTAATGAAAACAAATTCTGCCAGATCGGAGATTCTAAAATGAAATTTCAAAATATCTAAACCAAATTTCGAAGCAATTGCTTCAATGTGCAGATAATTATTACCCTTAGTTTTAGTGCACTCAAATGTCGAGTATTCAATTTTGTGCTGCGTTGATAAAAATGTATAACTATAAATTCTTCTGTTTATTAACATAGATAGATTAGGCCTGGGACAAATTCTTATGCATCTCCGTTAAGTTTTAACTGATTGGAAAATACAAACTGTATTAGGAAACTTCATTAATATAAAATTTTTGAGCAGAATAAGTTTGTGAATCTTTAAGTTTGTTTGTATCTTTCAGAGTACATAAAAATAGTAGAAAAATGGATTTTATGAAACATATCACCAAAATTAATAATAAATTTGAAAAAAGTTTTTGGTGTTAGTATGTTTAAAGCTCCTTCATACATTAGTAGGATACCCTAAAAATTAGGAGTGATGCGATCAATGTTGAGGATTTGCTTAATGGACAAACAAACTTTAAATTTTCATATAAGGTTACAGCTCAAGGTACCACAGGTTAAAATTTTGGATATGTTAAATTATAATGGTAGGCATCAGATAATTTAAACAGAATTCAGAGACAATTTACAGCAATGGAATTTATAAGCAGTATCCGTGTTTAATTGTTGTTAATTTTATGACAGGTACAGGGATCTTAATGTTATATGTTGGAACTTTCATTGTGCTAGAATAGGAAGAAAACAAATCTTGTGGAGTGCATTTTGTGGTTATGGTAAACTAATAGTCATGGTCCTGAACTCGCAGTCAACGTTGTTCCATTCAATTCAAATTTTCACGTTTTCATGCTATTGAAGTTTACCATGTAGCGGAGTTGGTAAAAGTTAAATCTTTTGAGGCTCCTAGTCCTCCTAGTAGGGTACGTTTAGAGAGATACATATCAGCTTATTTGACGTCCTCGTCACTAGATAAAAGTTCAAAATTATAAGTCTTGTCGATAATAGCAATTATGTAGATTCAAGTGCGACATTACTAAACAATCAATTAATCAACCTGAGTGCATTCAAAATCAATCACGCAAAAGGAAACAAAAATTAAATTAAAATATGAAGCCTTCATACATTTTATTTAGTCAATTGCGCAGCTCAGTAAGGGACGCGGCTAGCATAATTAACAGTTTTGACTACCATTTTACAGACTTTATATGACTAGAACGGTTGTTTACTTAATAAATTAAATGTATGTAATTTATGTAAAATATGATCACTGTAATTTTAAACAATTTTTATTATGTATTAATTGACAGTAAATTATCTTGAATGTCAGGATATAGACTTGGGACCAATTGCGGAATTAACAGTTTTGCTGAGCTCTGTCCAAGAAAATTAATAAAACTTATGTTGCTGATGATAAAATACAATCAATAGTTTTAACGTATCCTACATGAGTTAAAAATGAAGACAATATAGATTGGTAACTTTTTTAATAAACCATTAGAGAGAAATTATAATATAGATGATGTAATAGAATTGGATGTATTACATCGATTTTTTCTCTTACTGTTTCCCAAACTCCTAGTTCAAATTAAGGGCGTTGTTTTGCAAATTTATATATTAGCATTGTAATATTATAACTGTAGAGAAATTAATTAAAATCGTTGTAGAAATATTATGATAGGTAGAGAAATTAGAGAATAATATTAAAATGAGATAATAATAATAAAATAATATTGAAAATTAAGCGTTTATATATGGATTAATTTAGTTAGTTTCCAATATCACAAAAAATTTGATATAATAAAGTCTAAATTAGCTGTAATTTGATTCAAGTTTTACGACTAAGTTTAGCTCAATTAGAAGTTTTAGCTATTCTTTGTATTTTGAAATTTTAATGCAATTTTTTATGAGTAGTTTGGTCCCACTGACAAATTTTGCCTCATTCACAAGGAGTGATTGTGAAGAAATCTCAAGCTTTTTCTTTTTCATTTAACCTATTGGGCTACTTTATTGCGTTAACTAGTTCGAAAATATTCTTTTGCGAAAAAATTTCAAATTATGTAAATTAGCATTTCTTTTTAAGACTAGTAGTGAATAGGAAGGGAAGCGTCCCATTCTTGTTTGGCACAGCATGATGACGCCTGGCCATGAAACCCTGATATCACTCCCACATGCCTGATTCTTATTTATTTATTTTGTTCATTTTTTTTGTTTAACTTGATACTTTAAAATTAGTATCGATATGTCAATTTTTGCGCTGTATTTGTTAGCTAAAATATTTGTGTTTTATTAGAAAAAAAGGAAAATATAATTTTATAAAATATAATAGAAAAGAAAATCCTCATAATCCAGATTACTGATTTGAGCTGATTTTATATTTATTTTAAATCACATCTTTCTATTTTAAACATAACTATTGCATTAATTAATTTTACCTACGAATCTTAGTAGGACTATTTAGATGTATGTCACGTATGAATCGTGTCTAGAAATATATTTCGTTGCTCCAGACAATACTAAGAAATGTCTTTATTTATTCGTACACTTTCGTAAAACTTTCATACCCTTTGTGTTTCGATTATATATACGTTGATTAAAAAGATGTTAGATAAATAGTTTCTCATTACTTCGCAGTTATATACAAAAGATTAGTTTTTAAATTTTCAAAACCAAATGAAGCAAAATATACATCCACGTAGATTTAATTTTTCAAATAAATATGCTCTCTTAGATTCATGCAACTCCATTGGTTTTCTGAGCTTGTTTGTTTAGAGTTTAATTGCTTAAAATTTTTCATATTTCCCTTTTCCTTTTATAAAATAACTGTAGTTTAATGTTCAGTTTTTCAATCAAAAAAATTTCTAATATCTTAAGTAGGATTTTTAAGGGAGGAAGGTAATATAATTATAGTGAGTTTGGGAATTACATTATAAATATTGCATAGTTACTGAACCGTTAATCAATTCGTTAAGACATATAAATAAAACGTCTTTCATATTTAATTTTTAATTCTATTCTTTAATACAACTCCATTTAATTAGTATTAATTTATCTGGAAATACACTAAATTAGTGAAAATAAAAAACTTATAGTCTTTGTTTTTATTGCTACATATGAATTACATTTAAAAAAAAATTTCATTTTCAAAATATTTTGATATTTATATTGTTGTGATAATAGCTTATAATATAAAATTTATCTTCCGAATGTAACTATAATTTTTATTTCTTCAGAAGTCATATCGTTTTTCGAGTTTTTATAGTTTACATTTTTTTTCTCATTTTAATTTTGTAATAACAAACTATAATTAAAAAATAAAATTTCAATTTAATTTTCAATATTTCAGTTATTTCTTAATATGGAATTTCTACCGTATAATAGACACTCTAACTATCACAAGTTGTTAAGTATTTCAGAAATTCAAGATTACCTTGGAAAATTTTATTTTATTATCTTACGTATTTTTAAATATTGATTTCTCTCAATCGGAAATATTATTATTGTTTCAAAACGTTTATCACGGAAATAAATATAGTAGTAAAATATTTTAGATCTAATTATATTTCGTGATATTAGAACACATATTTGAAGTCTGACGAATTTTTTTATTATTGCAAATGGATTTTAATTATTTTTGAGCGTTAATTTTTGTCTCTTAGTTATTTCTTACATTTAATTATATTTTTTAGTTAGATTTGCTAAGTAGAATTTAATTTTACTTTTTTTTATATTATAATAATGATATGTGGGATAGTTGGATCTAGAATAGTAATATACACACGTATTTTTTTTCCAAATCCAGATTCAGCACATTTAATTAATTTATTTTTATTTCTTGACTTTCTTGACTTCTTTATGATTTGCTTCATTATTTCAACTTTAATGTCTTGTTTTTCTTCATTACAACTTTGTAAGTTGTAATATTTTTATCCATGTAAAAATAATATATTCTTTAATTTACTTCATTTAATATATTTAACATATTATCTTTAGGTTAATTTATTTCCGCTACAGTTTGGGAATTTATTATATATATATATATATATATATATATATATATACAAATGGAAATGAAAATTCTAAATGGAAACTAATGAGAAACCAAAATTAAAATAAAAAAAATATTATTAGTATTATTGTAAATGTTGCAGAATTAATTAAAAATGATACTTTAAAGTCACAATAAAAACATATTTTAAAATACAAAAATTGTCATTCAGCAAAACAAAGACATAAAATTACATAATATGATAAGACAAAAATTCAAGAATGCATATTAAAGATGACAATTTTAATTCAAAAAAAAAAAAAGCAGTATTTTAAAAGAAAATCCACCATGTTAAATAAACATAAATTATGAAGAAATACAAAGTATATTTGAAGAAAAAAAAACTAAGAAAAGTTAAAAAATTGAGATATTATTATGAAAATACTCTCTTAATCATTGGACTGAGAATAATGGACTAAACTAGTAGCACACATTGAAAAATCTTAACTGCTGTAATTAGAATATTATGGTGGTATAAACCAAGAATACGTTAAAATTTGAAATTTAAATAGTAATGCATCCAAAATAAATAGAATAAAAAATTAAAGAAAAATTTCGAAGGAAATAATTGCATTTGTACCTTAGTAATTTAATGTAATCCGTTAAACTATCCTATTCTTATTTTATAAACATTTAAACAAATTTCTTACCAAAAAGAATTATAACCTCCAAAAGAAATTTTACCTCTAGTAGCAATTTGATGTTCTAATCTAGAGCAATAATGTAATAGTTTTTTTTTCTTAAATCGAAGTACCCTATTGATTAAATGATAAATTTTACAAAACAAAAGAAATTTATTTATCAAACCTGAAATATTACATAATATTATTAAGAATTTTAACAAAGGAGTAACAATAAAAATAGATTAGATATTATTAAGAAAAAAAGACAAAAATATATTTGCTATTCATAATTATAATTTTGAAGAACACTTTAATATTAGACATAAAAAATTGAGTTAAGGAATAGTTAAATATATATTTATAACGATCATAATATTAAAGATGTCACACACACATTGCTTATGATAAATTTAAATCTTTAATTAATATTGTATTTGGAGAAAATTAAGCTAACTATAAAGATTAAAAAAATAAGTGAACTAGGAGTATTCCACTAGGTGGATCAGCAAGTAATAAGCAAGTTTCCGCTTTCTGTTGAACGAAGAGTGGATATAAGTTATATTTTCTGATGAAAAGAAATTTAACTTTGATGATCGTATTAGCTACAAATACTATTGGCATGAGTAGAGGAAGAAATATTCAGTTGACAAAAAGGAGTAGGATCACTAATAGTTTGGCACGTTTTTCATGATGAATAGGGCAATTTATGGAGTCATATGGAGTCTGCGCAAAATGAAGCTATGTTGTACGATCATCTAATTATTTTGAATATTTTTCAGACGGTGCCAACTGGATATTTTAGCATGATAAATCCTTTGCTCTTACCAAACATCTAAATCCATCCAGTAATGGCTTAAAAAAGAAAAAAAGTTGATGCTTTGCCATGGGCAAGTCCAAGCTTATACTTGAAACATGAGAATGTCTTCGGGATATATTATACCTGTGAGATTTATGCTAATAATAAGCAATTTTCATCAACCCTTGAACTGGAAACGGCCACAGTAAAAGAAAAGCAAAACATTTCTGAAATTCACCTTAAACAAATTGTTATTTCAATGAAAAACATGTTTGAAGCAATTAGGAAAACTTTTGGACTAATGTCAGATTAATTTTTATATTTTATCAATTTTTAAACAAGTGTTCTTATAATCTATTAACAGTGATTTTTCATTTAATTTTAATTTTTTTTGTTAACTCAATAATTGATTACAGTTATTCAAAATTATTGTCACATAATTATAATAAATATATATTTTGTAAACCATTTATTTGCGTAAGTTTTATTTTGAACTTCTATCTATTTTATACTTTTCTGAATTAAAATGGTATCATAATTTCATAATGACTGTATTGTCTGTGCTTTCAAATCCATGGATACAGTTTTCTTTTCTTATCAACTCTCTGTTTCTTGAATAACACCTATATTACAATAATAATAATTATATATGCATTTTAGACTTTAATATTAATATTATTTATTGAATATATGCAGAAAAATATTTAGTTTCTAAAATGTGTAAGAAAATGACTTTGCTTTATTTTGTTTATACTTTACAAATGAACAGGGAAATAATATAATTTATGGTGTGGGAAAGCATCCAGTTATTTCTACTTCTGGGAGAAGATGCAGGTGGCATCCAAAAGGAGAGGGTATTAAACTCTTTTCATTCAGAGCTGGTATAGATATCTTTTCAGGCTAACATTTGAATAAAAAATAGATTCTACGCCAAAACGGAGACACAGTAAGGACAGAATTGAAATTCCGCCGTCTTATATGAGATCTTTTTCTAAACGTGTTAGATTTTATGTGAATTCTTGTGGAAAATATGAGATACTTTAGCAACTATAAGAAACTTAAAGAGCATTAAATGGAAAGCAGTTTTCTAATATCCGTTTTTCTAGGGAAAATGGTTTTTGTTTTTCTAATTAAAATGAAAAATAAGCTTTTGTTTCTCATTATTATATGACCTTACATAGTACATTTTAGTTACTGGTTCATATCATGAATTTTTATGAATTCTAAGAAGTCCATCCGTTGCTTTTTACTATGCTCATCGAATTCGAGGTCTACATTAGATTATAAACATTTTATTAAAAAATAAAGTTAGAACATTTACCAGCATCTGTAAATTTATTTAAAGATCTTCTCTAATACTAAATTGAAATACACTGAATTTTCCTTAACAGAATTTCCATTTAAATTGAACTCAAAGGTTAGAAAGTAACGTTTTTATTATATTTTGAAATTTAGTAATTTAGAGTAAAAATTTATGCATTTTCTCTTTTTAGAAGAATGGGATGCTTAAATAAAATATTGGTATTTTCTTGAAATAATAAACTGTTGGCGAGACATTAAATGTTCTTCAAATTGAAGCAGACTGAAAAGAAACTTTTTGAAAAGTATGTGTACTGTTAGGTATAGTAATGATGTACTGAAATGGTAAAAATAATTTAGGACTAATTTTACTCTTGTATTATTGATTTATAATTCATTTTGTTCATAAATACATTTACTTCAACTATTTTATTCGTCACGAGAAAAAATATTTAATTGAATTCAAATTTTTTTTTGTAAGATTTATTTTTATATTTAAAATGTTTGTAAAATAGCATTCCAACTTTATACAGCGATACTAATACGAAATTAGGGAAACTCTTAGCATTTAGGGTAAATTATATTAAAATCAAGGCTTTTAAAGTATAAACGTTTAATGCGACTTATTTCAAACCATGAGAGGTTTATCTATAATAGAACTAATTCTACAACATTCTCAACATGTTTTGTGTTACTGTTTGAATGGTTAGCAGTTATTTAAGTTTTTAATTCGACATGTTCTCAAGTATTGAGGCCAAATTCAGTTTATTTTTAAGTAGTTTCAAAGGAAAAGAATTTTGATGGAGGTGAATCAAGACTTTTTTTTGAGTACTATTTAATAGAAAGGTTGTCAACTATTGTGCAAACAATCAACTGCACCTTGTTATTCTATATCATTCGTGTCTCCCTGTTTTCTGTCACATTAATCATTCATAAATTAATAAACTTTTAAGTATTTTTAAATTTAATTTATACAAAAAGTTTGTAATGTTTCTAATAGAGTAATTACAGCTCTTAAGAGCTGGATATTTGTTTGCAAGAGCATTGTGATTTACAGAATATTTTTGATTCAGAATATTGGATAAAATGCAGAATAAATTTAAATCGATATATCACATGCAATAAGTCTGGGTATTCTGATATTCTATTAAATAATTACCTTATGATATATTATTAAAATACTGTCTGATATCTTTATATTCAATAGTTACTTTATATAAATATGTGGAACTTTCTTTCATTAGTCTGTTTGAAATTACTAAATTTTGACACTCTATCAAACTATCACATGCTAGTGCTATATAAAACTCTTATTTCAATAACAAATTAACATAACGTAATACAAATGACAACAATAAAATTTATTAATATGCTATTGTTAATAAATATTTATGAATACTAATCTCAGAAAAATGAATAAATGCTTACATTATACTTATTTACGAGATCTTAGAGTGTATTTAATAATTTATAAAATAATATAATTTTAGAATTAAAAAAAGAAATAATTAAACATAATACATAATTATTAAAAAATTTTTATTCCTAGAGAGCATTTATTACTAAAGTCGATTTACTTCAAAACAAAATTTTGAAGCAAAACAATTTAATTTTATATTTTGTTCCTAAGATGATATTTAGTAATCTAGAAAAATATTACTAATTTTTATCATCTTTACTTTCGTAATAAATGCTTTTAAAATAATTAAATATAAATCCTAAGCATAAAAATTTTGTATATTCATTATAAAAACCTATCTATTTTAAGAGAAAATTTGTAAAAATTTCGAAGCAAAAACTTTTAGTGATATATTATGTTCCCAAGAGGATAATTAAGTAATCCAAAATAATATTACTAAATTTTTATCCCCAATAATTTTGTAATAAGGATTTTAAAAATATTTATTTCCTGTTTAATCAGTTTGACTATCTGTAAGAAAATATAAATATGTACTTAAATGTACAATTTTATTTATTTCTCTAGTCCAAGTTTCCTTATGTGTAGAAAGTCGGAAAATAAGAAAAAGAAAAATCTAAGTAAAATCAATATTAACAAGTCAGCCAAAAATAATTTAAATTTACTCCATAGACAAATTGCTTAAACTTTGTGAATAAATTATGATGATAGATTAAAATAAAATTCCCGAAGAGAAAATTCTGAATTACAAATGGAAAAAAAAAATATGACAAAGATTCTAAACTGAAACTGCAGGAGTGACCCAAACGCAAAGGAACTTTTTTCGAAAAAAATTAATATGCGAAATATCTGTCATAAGGCATAGATGTTTTTAAGTGTATTTTACAGGGTTAATGTGTAAAAGGCAACACATTCCTACGGTAATGATAAAAATGTTTGATAAAAATTTCAGGGAAAGAAGATTAACTTCAGAGTTAGAAATGACTCTTGTGTGGATTACATGAAATCAGGAAATCACTCGGATGCCATTTGGAAAGGAATCATTTTCAACGAACCGATTGAGTTCAGCATTTGAAGCGAATTCTCTTCTCTTTTCAATAAAATCGTTTGTATATTGGAAAAATCCTCGAAATAGAAATCTAAATGATGGGAATTATAAGCGGAATCAAGTTTGAATCGGTGCAGTTACACTGTTATTCCCTTTCAAGAACCATTTCCATCCTTTTATAATGTCTTGCTCCTATCCTGACATATATACAGCTGATGCAACTTTAAAATGACTGAATTCACTGGTGAATACGCAGGCTAATATATGAGTAGTTATACATGTACAGCGAACGAAAATTCATCCAATATTTTGTTTTGCTTAAAAATAAAAATAGATAATTCTCTATTATTTTAGAATTGCATCAAACAACGTTCAATTCTTTGTATAATTTTAAAATTGTAATGGTTTCATTGAAGATAAAAGAAGTTTAAAACTTATTGTATTGCCTTTAATGCAAAAAAAAATAAAAATAGTTTTGTAACTTAAAAATATCACTTAAAATAAATCTATAAATTTATTTTATTTGTAATGCATGTTCAGAAAATTTAATTACAAAACAATAAATTCAATTTTAAAGTTTAATGATTTAGCAAGCTCTGAAAACAAGTAGAATGTAATATTTTTTTTTATTTAAGACAGTAAATGTGCCATTTGTCTTAGGTAAAGTAAAATGAAGTGTGGCTAATTCTTGACGTGATAAGTTACGTGATAAGATTTCTTAAAATTAAGTTAAACAAGTTAGTTTATAAATCTAAATTGCATATTTTTCCTCAAACTAAAGCTAGTAATGTTATCTAAATTTCTTGTACTGTAATACTGCTTAAGGTCAATTTTAATGAAAATAATTCTCTCAGTGATTTTTATCAGCTTTTGTTCAGTATTTAATAATAAAATCAAACGATGGAAGTAGATTAATACCAATTCGGAAGTGATCATAATATAGAAATTTTTAAAGATGAATAATGGTAATAAAATATCATACCTATTTTTTTTAAGTACTGATATTATCAATAAAATCTTATTTTCACGAATTTGACATTATATAAAGCTGATCACATTGTTTGTAGAAAAACTTTATTTTGTAGAAGTTGAATGTTTCTGGTTAAATGAGCATTATTTACACATACATAAAAGGGAAATAAGGTAAAATATCATATTTTAAAGAAAGAAAAAAAAAACTTTTCTACCTTAGTTTATATGCATCAATTTCCTTCGTACTTTACATTGATATACCTTTCTATTCAGTACTTATATTCAAACTCTGAAAATGTATTAAAACATCTTATTGATTAAAATGAAAATGATTGATCAAGTTTCAGTGAATGTGATTGTTCAACAACAACTGACATATCAAATTTGAAAAAAAAAGGTAATGAATGTAATTTGAATAGTCACAATGACTCATTATAATACTAGCACTGTTTGTAAAATTCCCGCAATAATTTTGTTGGAACGAAATTTCCATTTAGTATTTAATGTTGTGAATTTATAATACAACAAGAGCGATTATAACAACCCTAAAAACAATAGCTTCACACACAAAATGTCTCCTCTTTTTCCGAATAAGAAATATTTAAATATTTTGAAACTAAAAAAAAACTTTAAGCAAGTTGGAAAGAATTTTTATTTTAAATTGGTACAATTTGTGGCTAATAAGTAAGGAGTTAGCTTTAAGTATTTAATACAACTCTTCATTTGTTATCTTGTACAAAAGAGTTATTAGAATCAGGTTTTTCGAACTAATGATAAATTACAAGACAACTACTAAGAAACAAACACAATCGGAAACTAATAACCTGACCTAATTCTCTATTCCTTTATATTTCATACCACGCCTTACAAAGACAATGAAACGTATTTGGTTTTAAAGAGCAGTAACTCCACGAATGAATTTGGATGGTGTTGGTTTCCAAATTCATTCGTTTTGAATTTGGATGTCTGATAAATACCGATTCTTCACAATAACGATTCGAAACAATAATTATGTGCTTGTTAGGAAGGGAAGAGGTCAAAAAGTGGTATAAGTTTTACTTTTTACCATTAAGAAATGGTGATCTATTTTGTAACTTCTCTCAGGAAGAAAATCAATAGTTAGTCTCCAAACAATAGTTAATCAATAGTTTCTACATCATTTATAATTTGATGTATTCATATAAATTTTTGTATCATTTGTTATTCTTAAACATTAGACACAAATGTGTAATAATAAAAAAAACTGCTTTTTATTACACTAGAGAAAAATGCAATGTTACTTGTTTCATAAATAATTTCAGACAAATTTTGATAAAATTAATTTTACTTTAGATTGCTTTTATATTTTCTATTTATTAAACATTATTTTCTATTCAACGCATTAATAAAAGAGTAGATATTAGAGTTGGAATTATAAACAAAAAGAAAAATATAGCTTTACAACTTTGATAAGGGTACAGTGATATTATTTCGATATCGCACTGAGATTTTCCTTAGTCATGTCCATCTTTTACAGACTTCATGTTTATGAATGGCAATACATGACCATACAGGTAACTTGAAGTTCATTTAACACAAAAGGGCCAGACCTGTAGTTCACGATATGGCCTACATTTTCTCCCGAATCAAATTATACTGAGAATGATTGGGATGCATTCGGGATATAAACTTCTAAAAGAAATTACTCTCCTAACACCATTCAGAAACTCTCAATAACCATTGGAAACTAAAGAAAGATAATCCATTAAGCTTCCTATCAACCAAAATCACATGGAGGATATTTAATGTGATCTAGTATTAAATATAAGTCAAAATCCACTGAATGAGGATTATTTTCTTTCGTCCGATTGCTTAAAAAGATATTTATTCTGTATGTATCTTTCTTGGGAACATGAGAGAAAATTCAATGTACTTGATGGGGAACAAGAATCATTTGAGTATTAATATTAATAATAGTAATCATATTAATCTCATCTCGATTAATTAAGAAATATCTATTATTAATAGGATTTATGCAACTATTTCCATTAGATATATTTATTTTCCTAATATAAAACTGAAAAATAATGGAATGTTGAAAATGGAGGTTATTCTAAAGAAATTATATTTATGAAAAAATAATAGTTTAAGAGATATATTACATAAATCTAAAAAGCTTACTTCGTCAACATTTAGGTATGTTTAAAATACATATATCATTATAAAAGATGTTTACTATAAAATAATTAAGTAGATCTTTGGAGCTAAAAAAGTGATTACATCCCTGATTTAAAGTAAGAATTATTCAGATAAAAAGAGAAATTGCAAATTTAAAGAAGTAATTTGCACCCGAATACATTTTTGAAAATATTTGCATGAATTGCATGCATGATCAATGAAAAATACTCGCTACCCTTAAAACTAGTTTATAAAGCAGAATTAATACAACAATGAAATATCCTTTAGCTGCAGTGATAGGTTATATACACAAACGAATATTATTTTCCTGCCTACATTTTCTTAATTTTAAATTGACAACTGAGTTATATTTTCAATTTATTCTTTTAAATTTAATTGTTTGCTATTGAAATTTGAGTTTCAATGTTTCAATTTTTTAAAGCGAAAACTCTTCTTCTACATTTAAAATTACGGATCTCACCCTTCAAGTAGCATGTATAACAGTCCAAAAAGAACCTCTTTTCTCAGGGGAAAAAATACAGATTTTCGGTGTTTTTTTTTCGTTTTTTGCGGATCCCGTATAAACCATCTGCGCAGTTTAGCTAACTTTTCCATCTCTCTCTCTGGCGGTGCAAGTCATGCCTTTTCGGGAGGTTATTTCATCATGACTAAACAGTATTATAAAAATAATTTGCTTTTAAAATCTCCAAAGTATCATCACACACACATGTATATATATATATATATATATATATATATATCAATAATAACATAATAATGTGTGTGTAATAGCCTCTTTCTACAATATCAACTCAGCAATAATAATACAGCCAATAGCCAATAATAACCAACCAATAACCAATAATAACAGCAATAATAATGTGTAGCTCATCATAACAATAACCAACAATAATATCATAATGTCATCATAATACTGTCCAACATGCATGGAGTAGCCAATGACATGGCCAATAACCATGTGTATGTGTATATGTGTGTGCGGCTGCATGACCAGCCAATGACTGGTATGTGCGTAGCCAGCCAATAATATCCCAATAATGTGGCAATGTGTGTGTGTGTGCGTGGTAAGCTGCATGAGTAATGTGTGTGTGTGTGCGTAACGTTTATCAATATCAGCAATGGCCAACCAGCAATAGTAATGTGTCCAATAATAATGCGTACGTCACATGGAGTAATGTGTGTTGTGTGTGTGCGTATGTGTGTGTAATGTCAATAATATTGTCAATACAATAAGCCAACCAATGTGTAATACAGCCAACAATAAACTCTTCAACAACAACAATGCGTACACGACCGCAGCGAATGTGTATTGTGTGTGTGCGTATGAAGCGTAAATCTTTCAATTCTATTGCCTCTTTTCTTAAATATTTCGGGTAGAAATGAAATGAAAGTTCTATAAGTTTATTAAATCAAATTTAAAATTATTTATACTTTAAGTTGAATGATGGAATTATTTTCTTTCTAACAATTGTCGTATCAAACTTTTTCTTTTGGGATCCTGATGCTCTAGTTCTAATTTTTTTATTTTCTTGGGTTTTATGACAATGATAATAATAACAAGTTATTTTTTTTTTTTTCAAATAAGAATAAATTTTTTTTTTAATAACTATTTTTTTTCAATTCTTTCTTTCTAGTGCTACAAGTTGCATTTTTTTTTCTTTCTCTCTATTTCTACAGGAGAGCTTTCCTAAATGCATTATCCACCATCGAGAAAGGATTAATTTCAATTATCTAAATCGATTTTGTATTCTACAGTATAAAATTTCACTCTTCGAACTTTCTTTCAGCTTGCAAGCAATTTTGAAAAAATGATACTATCATGAAATTCTTTTTAATATTTTTTCAGCAGAAAGAAAATTATATTGATTTGAATTTAATGATTTATTTTGTACAATTATCATTAAAATAGCTTATTTTCCTCAGAAGCATATAATGAAATTAAAAGGTTTATCTAACTAGATTTCCCGAAATCCCCTGAATGTTGCAAATTTTTTATTTGAAGTAGAAAAACTTTTTTTACTAAGACATTATGAAAACTCAAGATATATATCTGAAGGTAGTACATGTGCATATTAATTGCTTATATTTATATATGTGATTTTGTTTGCATGAACAAAATACACCAATAAATATATGTCTCAATTTAAAATCTGATTTCCGTTCTTTTTTCATTCAAAGAAATGACATTTATTTAAAACATGCCATGACAGATAATCTAATTTAGTTCTTGTACAAGATATCTCAGGTACTTTAGTTTTTTATTTTAAAGATTATGTAAAGTGCTAATTCTTATGTTAAATATATAATCGCTATAGTAATTTAAATATTTCCCTCAGTGTGAAATATATTTTTTTTTATGTTTAATTACCCATAGTACAAAGACGGTTGCCTATATTTCTCATTAGTTCTACAAAAATTTTGTTGTATGTTTTTATTAAATTCCAATAAATATTAAAATCAAATATGTTTAGAAACATAAAACTTAAGTTTCTTACTTATAGTCAATATTATATTCCAGTACTTTTCCAATTATGCTTATTTTAAAACGGCAAATGTAAATATGTGTGAATAGAAGGATATGCTTTTTTTGCACTTTCGTAGGAGAAATGTTCTATACCAACTGACATGATAAAATTTCTGTTTAAAAATAAATAATATTATTCTATTCAAAATAAGTAATATTATTCTAAATTATTAATTAATTCGTGAAATTCTGATTGCCAAAATAATTAATATTACATTTTGGAAGAATAACGTCATCAACGAGTGTTCTGCATTAAAGAAAACTATAAATTAATATTCTGAGCGATATGTACTTAGCTAGTTACAGTGAAGTTAATATTGTAACAACAGGGAAAGGCACTACGAAATGAAATGCCAGTTCTTTGTAAGGATCGTAGATACAATAAACAAAAATAATAAACAGAGACTTACAGCTGTAAGATGAAAAAAAATGGTTGCTGAGATATGGCTCAATACAAATTTGTGGAGCCCCTAATTGAAAGAATTTTTAGAAAGAGAGATAAATGGAAATAAACTATTACCCTTGATGAAGTATGAGTTTATTTAAATGATTAAGATAAAAATGAATAGCTATTTTTGAAGTTTCGGGGAATAAATACTCAAACCTGTTCTGAAAATGTAAAGAATATTTCGATAAAATCTTTAAAATTATTGCATTCCTTACAATGGAAAATTAAACAGAAGGAGAGCAAATGTGTTAACATCAACTCATCATACTATCATGACATTGTTTATACTCTATATATACAAAAGAAATTCGGTTTCTTTATTCTAAGTGTTTTCAAAGGAGAAAACTGAATCAAAGAAAAGTCATTGACACACATTCTTCAAATATGCGTTTTGTATCATATACTACTGTCTCCTTATATTTCGGTATGGATGATATTGTGCATTGTGTCTGAGAAGAAAAGAGCTCTTTCTCAATATATTGATTTACGGACTCTGAAAAATGAAAAGATAAATGGCAAGCAATGCCTCTTATTTTACAGGTCCTCCTGATGGAAGCATTGATGTAAACTTTCTAATCTAGAAACAAGGTTATTAAATCGAAAATGTAGCAAAAATGTCATGTGCATTTTGTGCCTAGAAAAAATATGTTAATGATCTATGTTATTTGATATTTGAAACAATCCCTTGTTAATCTAATGCATAATATGTCATTTACAGTCTAAAATGTTACAAAGCCTATCATATAAAAAAATAAAATTCATCAATAAATATATGGTATCAGTTGTTCTTCATTATATTTGTTATTTGATTTTCTGTAAAATAGATAATTATATTATTTTAACGTTGTTTAACAAATAAATACAAGCTTCTTAGTTCTTTTTTTTCATATGAAGGATTGTGAAGATCTTTGAAATGTTACTATGTTCTTTCGAGCATATTCAAACATTATTTCAAGTGCAGTATTCTTTTTTTTCAACAGACTTAGTTAAGAAATTCCTTTCTTCACAGTATAATCATGCATCTTAAATGGTTAAATGTCAAGTTACAGTATTGTTCTGTAAGAAATCTCAAACTGAACTATTTTTAATAGAGACTCTAATGTAGACGTAAATGTATTGCAATTAATTCTATTCAGTAAATGCATTGAATTCTCAAATATATGACAACAAATCTTTGTTTTTTATGCAATAAAAGGGCACCGAAAACATATTAACATGTAATAATTTATATATGGTTTTGTAAATCCGATTTTAGAAAGTTCTACAGAATAAATTATTTCTTAGAAATATCTGAACAGCTGGTTAATGGATTATTAGAGCATTTAAATTGGTCTGTGTATACACCTAATATTTATATCAGTATAAGATTTTTATGTAATCGAAGTTTGTATTATTGTCTTATTCAATGACAAATGTAAATTAATAAATTTACAATTTAAAGTTTAGCCTTTTCATAATCACAAAATGGTAATGGAATTTTTTACATAATTAATATTATCAATTATCTCTTACTAGCAAGATTAATAAATAATGTTTTATTATATAGAATTTTAAAGCATTTCTTAGATATTAAAATAATACTAGTAATGACCACGCGTTTTGTAATCATATAAATTAGACCATCTTTAGGTACTGATCTCTCTCTCTCTCTCTCTCTCTCTCTCTCTCTCTCTCTCTCTCTCTCTCTCTCTCTCTATATATATATATATATATATATATATATATATATATATATATATACTATGAAACTATTTAAACACCCTTTTCCTGGCCTGATTGGGGTATAAATTATTCCCATTTTTTATTTTCATTAATTCATTTCTTTCCTCTTGATATTTGTTATGTAATAACTTTGCACTTAACTAGATTATGATTTTAAGAAGTTATATGGTTAGAATTAAAACCAGTATACATAATTTGTATTTAATTAAACTTATGTCTTCTTTATTCATTATAACATTTTGTATGTTTTTTAATTCCGAATGTTTTTATTTTTGTTGAATTGCTTATTTTTGATAATTTAGTGATATTTGTAATTAATTATATAGTTTTACCAATTTTTAATTTTTTTTAATTTTTTAAATGTATTTGTAAAGGTTATAATGCATAATTTTTTCTATATTTATATAATTAAAAATTACGTCTAATCAACATTAATAATTATTATCTTTCTTACACACACACACACACACACACACACACACACACACACACACACACACACACACACACACACACATATATATATATATATATATATATATATATATATAATATTATTGTGTGTGTGTGTCATGTCTTCTTCAGAAGAGATTAGATTGATTCATTTAATTGACGGAACTATATGCTTGAAAAGTCTTGGCTTGTAGGCGAAATAAAGCCCTGAGGTCAGTAATAATCATAGATTGGAGCATCAGCATAACAGCTAAGAACAGAAAAGCAAAAACAAGGCATTATTCGCTGCGTTTTTGTTGTTTATATATCAAAATTCACCATAAATACGTCAGAAGCACATGGCCTGGATGGAAGGGACAAAGGGAATCTAAGTGTAAGTTAAAGTCTGAGTAAAGGGATCAGCTCTACAAGTGTACCGTGGGGAGAATGCTGATTTTGTAGATTTTAAGAGCATGTGATTGAAAAAATTAAAAAGAAAAAAATGAATCGTATCAGAGAAAAAAACACTATCTTTAAAGGAGGGAATGGAAAAATTTAAAAAATTAGAAGTGTTGGCCAGAGTGTAGGAATTAAGTTAAATCATTACACACACACACACACATATATATATATATATATATATGTATATTATATATATATATATGTATATTATATATATATATATATATATGTATATTATATATATATATATATATATGTATAATATATATATATATATATATATGTATATTATATATATATATGTATATTATATATATATATATATATGTATATTATATATATGTATATTATATATATGCCAACAATAACCAGCAATGTTAGCCAATTGTGTAGCCAGCCAGCCAGCCAGTACATGTTGTATATGTCAATGTGTGTTAGCCAGCCAGCCAATGGCCATAATAATAACCAATAATAGCCAGCCAATATTTGCATGTTATCTAATAACCAACATTATTTGTATTCCAACCAATGTGTGTATTATTTGTGGTATGTAACCAACCAACCAACGTAGCCAGCCAGCCAACCATGTATGTGTTGTATTGTATGTAGCCAGCTGTGTGTGTTACATGTATGTAATGTGTGTTATGTAATAATGTATGTGTATGTAATAATACCATCATAACAACCAACTTGTGGCATGTATGTATTATGTAATAACAATAACATGCATATGTATGTATATGTTGTATGTAGCCAGCCAGCCAACCTTATGTATAATAATAATAATATGTATGTATATATCAATAATAATAATAGCATATGTAATAATAATTGTTTATGCGGCATTGACAATTAGTAGGTTGCATGTTTACAAAATGAATTAGTTGGTGATTGCGGTTAGATTTTTAGGCACGTTTGGTTTATTATGTTTTGGAGGTAGTTTCAGAAAATTAACGGGGAATCAATGGAAGAATTAGTTATTGGACTAATGAAAAAAAATTGGAGATGAAGTCAATAAAAGTATACGGAAACACACACACACACACAAAGTATTTAAAAAGTATGGCATTTACCGAATGAGAAAAATATTCCGTTATTAAAGAAAGTTTTTTCGAATGATTGCCAATAACTGACTCTTCAAATTAATGAGAAAATAAGGATGTAAAGTAATCTTTTATGTTCCTATATAGAACTAATTCAAATGTAAGGAGAATTTAAATATTCAGGAGATCAATTACATCTGAATAATTTACTTTCGAAGTTTGCTGCCTTTTTTAAAACAAAAAAATAAGTATGCCAGCATCAATTTTCCCTTAATATTTGTGTATTCCTTCTATGTATTAGTGAAGTGATGAACAAATTGCATCGATAATCTTTAAAGATTCAAATAGAATGAAACTACTTTTTGTATTTTCATTTGAATTTATGGATATGTTAGCGTTAAAAAACAGTCGATGAAAATCGGTATTGACCTAATGGTACTCTTGAGCAGAAAAGTAAATCTATACTCCTTTCTTAAAGACTGAGTTTATTTTTGTCAAAGAAAACCAATGAATTTTCCAGTAAATCAATTTGCCTATTATTCTCTTCTATAATGCAATGAGAACTTTGAACTGATACATACTTCATAACAGAATTTAAATAGAAACTTTTTTGTAAAACATCTTCAAAAACTGGACTTTTTATCGACCATAGCTTGAATTTCAGACTTAAAAGTTTACTATATCGTTTTCATTATCTACTGAATTAAATAATGAAACATGAATAGAATAAAAAGTATCTTCTCTTTTTGAAATATTTATCAACATATAAGGTTCATTTTGATTATTTAATAAGATGTATAAGAGGTAAATTGTCTTGTAGGATTGTATGATTAATTTCCAACAATTTAGTCGAACAAAGTCAGCTAAAGGTTGCTTACGGATACAAAATGAATATATGAATTTAAAAGAAGTCTTTGACTGAGCAATGAGCGTAACAAAGATGTCTTTCAATTACATGAAAACTATAATCTATATTAAGAACTATATTAAATATAATTAATAAATAAATAAAATCTGTTTTCCTGAACACAAGAACTATTTAAGAATTTAGAAATGTTTTGAAGCACCATTTTGTATTCCCAATTCCCAATAAACAGCTTTCAAAATAAAAGTGAACCAATATTTTGGATAAAATAAAGAAATATGGTTTATATGAATGGTCATTTATTATTTTTAATGTTACAAAATAGTTATACTTTATTAATTTAATTTATATTACTTAAATAATATGATACTTATGCAGAAGTGGACTGAAACTGCGAGATAATCCATTCTTATATCTTTGATTTGGTTTATTGCTTATTTGTCTTCACTTGAGGTATGATATTCTGACCAGATTTAGGGCGATATCTTTACCCTTTTTATGATAGAATGATCAATTTGAAGAGATTATTATAAGCTGATGATGTTAGAGATCGGATGATAAATGAAATACTGATAAATTTGAATCCGAAAATTCAATAAAATATATAAGATCTGTTCAGAATTTTTAAGATAAACCCTGCACAATTTCTAATTCTATCAGCCTGCCGGAGGAAGAACACTTCTGTGCATCAGCAGATTTCAGATCAATATCTTGGAACAAGGACTACAATATCTGCTTCTGTAATGAGCGTGTCTACTAATCAAAAGATTCTTTTCCAAGATGACTCCTTATGTGTCCTCCATAATCGTCAACGCGAAAGTGCATATTTACCTTCGTGCGAAAACTTTTGTCAGGACTAGGGAGAAATGGGTTCTGTACACTTCATAAAAGAGTTTTATTTTGCGTAAGAAGTTTCAAATTGTATATTGATCGAGGAAGAGAATAAAAGACCGAAACTACTACCATTTAAAGTCTTTGAAAGACACAGTTATGAGGAGGAAGCAGGGTATAAGACAGAATCCTGATTGATTATGATAAGCAATGAAA
>BMAW01087605.1:75231-126875 GCA_019974015.1 Nephila pilipes
ATTGCCAATAACTGACTCTTCAATTAATTATAGAAAATAGATGTAAAGTAATACTATTATTCCTATATAGAACTAATTCAAATGTAAGGAAGAATTTAAATATTCAGGAGATCAATTACATCTGAATAATTTACTTTCGAAGTTTGCGCCTTGCCTTTTTAAAACAAAAATAAAAGAGTATGCCAGCATCAATTTTCCCTTAATATTTGTGTATTCCTTCTATGTATTAGTGAAGTAGACAAATTGCATCGATAATCTTTAAAGATTCAAATAGAATGAAAACTACTTTTTGTATTTTCATTTGAATTTATGGATATGTTAGCGTTAAAAACGAGTCGATGAAAATCGGTATTGACCCCAATGGTACTCTTGAGCAGCTGAAAAGTAAATCTATACTCCTTTTCTTAAAGACTGGAGTTTATTTTTTGTCAAAGAAAACCAATGAATTTTCCAGTAAATCAATTTGCCCATTATTCTCTTCTATAATGCAATGAGAAGCTTTGAACTGATACATACTTCATAACAGAATTTAAAATGAAACTTTTTGTAAAACATCTTCAAAAACTGGACTTTTATCGACCATAGCTTGAATTTCAGACTTAAAAGTTTACCATATTCGTTTTCATTATCTACTGAATTAAATAATGAAACATGAATAGAATACAGCAAAGTATCTTCTCTTTTGAAATATTTATCAGCATATAAGGTTCATTTTGATTATTTAATAAGATGTATAAGAGGTAAATTGTCTTGTAGGATTGTATGATTAATTACCAACAATTTAGTCGAACAAAGTCAGCTAAGGTTAAGCTTACGGATACAAATGAATATATGAATTTAAAAGAAGTCTTTGACTGAGCAATGAGCGTAACAAAGATGTCTTTCAATTACATGAAAACTATAATCTATATTAAGAACTATATTAAATATAATTAATAAATAAATAAAATCTAGTTTTCCCTGAACACAAGAACTATTTAAGAATTTAGAAATGTTTTTAAAGCACCATTTCTTGTATTCCCAATTCCCAATAAACTTGCTTTCAAAAATAAAAGTGCGAACCAATATTTTGAATAAAATAAAAGAAATATGGTTTATATGAATGGTCATTTAGTTATTTGAATTTAATGTTACAAAATAGTTATACTTTATTAATTTAATTTATATTACTTAAATAATATGATACTTATACAGAAGTGGACTGAAACTGCGAATAATACATTCTTATATCTTTAGTGGGATTTGTTTATGCTTATTTGTCTTCAATTGAGGGTATTAAGATATATCTGACCAGATTTAGGCGATATCATTTACCCTTTTTATTACGATAGAAGATAATCAATTTAATAGAAAGAGGATTATTATAAGCTGATGATGTTAGAGATCGGATGATAAATGAAATATTTCGTGATAAATTTGAATCCGAAAATTCAATAAAATATATAAGATCTGTTCAGAATTCTTTTAAGTTATAAACCCTGCACAATTTCTAATTCTATCAGCCTGCCGGAGGAAGAACACTTCTGTGCATCAGCAGATTTCAGATCAATATCTTGGAACAAGGACTACAATATCTGCTTCTGTAATGAGCTGATGTCTACTCAATCAAAGATTCTTTGCAAGATGACTCCTTACGTTTCCTCCATAATCGTCAACGCGAAAGTGCATATTTACCTTCGTTGCGAAAAACTTTTTGTCAGGACTAGGGAGAAATGGGTTCTGTACACTTCATAAAAGAGTTCTTATTTTGCATGCAGAGAGTTTCAAATTGTATATTGATCGGGAAAGAGAATAAAAGACCGAATACTACCATTTAAAGTCTTTGAAAGACACAGTTATAGAGGAGGAAGCAGGGTATAAGCAAGAATCTCTGATTGATTATGATGGTATTTCGCCCTCTGTAAATTATCGGGATAAGTTCCTTGTTCCTGTAACAATATGAGAATAATAATGTAATACAGGGGGTGGACAAAAATATGGAAACACCTTGTAAAATGCATGTTTGAAAAGAAAGATTGATTTTAATGAAATATGTAGGTGGCGCTGGCGTTTTTGACTACTAACGCTACCTATACAACTTCGTAAATGTGCTAAACAGTTCAGTTGTTGTCGGAGTACTGTTATGTGAGGTTGTCATTGCATTATATCAGAGTTAACAGACTTCGAACGTGGGCAAATTGTTGGAGCACGTATGGTAGGTGCTTCCGTAAGCAAGGTAGCCGAGGTGTTTAGTGTTTCAAGAGGTACTGTATCGAAGATTTATTCCGCATATTTGAAAAGCAGAAAAACATCATCTGCTAAATCACAGCGCGGACGAAAGTGTGTGCTGAGTGATCGTGACAGACGATCATTAAGGGCAATTGTGACGAAAAATAAGATTACCACAGCTGCAAAAGTTACTGCTGAAATGAATGTTGTGTTACAGAACCCTGTGAGTACCAAAACAATTAGAAGGGAGCTTCATAAACAGGGAATTTCTGGCCGTGCTGCAATTGAGAAGCCACTCATCAGTGATGCTAATGCCCGTAACAGGAAAAGGAGGTGTTTAAGTCATAAAGCCTGAACTATAGGGCAGTGGAAGCGTGTAATATGGTCTGACGAGTCTTCTTTCACATTGTTTCCCACTTCTGGCCGAGTTTACGTCTGGAGAACGCCATCTCAAGCCTATAATACAGACTGCTTGTTGCCAAGAGTGAAACATGGCGAGGGTTCTGTTATGGTTTGGGCAGCCATATCGTGGTTCTCTGCTGGCCCCATGATAACTGTGTCAGGGCACATGACTGCCAAGACTTATGTGAACATTTTGGCAGATCAAGTTCATCCCATGGTACAAACTTTGTTCCCCGATGGTGATGGTGTCTTCCAAGACGACAAAGCCCCTGTTCACACAGCTCACATTGTCCAGGACTGGTTTTCTGAGCACGAGGAGGATTTGTCCCATCTCCCCTGGCCACCACAGTCACCAGACCTGAATATTATCGAACCTTTATGGTCTACATTGGAACGGAAAGTATCCACCGCCAACATCGTTATCTGAACTTGCCACCGTTTTGCAGGAAGAATGGCATAATATTCCCTTGGCACACATACAGGAACTGTATTTATCCATTCCGAGAAGACTGCAAGCTGTTTTGGATGCCAACGGGTTTCCTACACCATATTAAGCAAAGAAACATGTTTTTTAAAAGGTGTTTCCATATTTTTGTCCAACCCCTATATTATTCCGGTAAAAATATATGAATACTGAATTCAAGTGGCTCAATGATATAAGGATAAGTGCACAGTTTACCTGAATACCGAATAATCGGTGTTCTGGTATTACAATCCATGATTACCATTCTGTTACATTATGTCTTACATTAAAAGAATTTCTCAAAAATATTGGATTTAAGTAAAAATATAACCACAAATTTTGGTGAAGTAAAGTGAATATGACTTAATGAATTATTGTAATCAAATATGAATACTGCATTTCTTGTTATGTTATTACAATGCATCGCTTATGTATTCTACTATCATTAACCATTTAAAAATAGTGTTACCTATTATAAAAAAAATTAATTTTCAGCATATTGATGCAATATTGGTCATTATAAACATACTTAATCTTTGCCATTTTAACATAAAATATATATTATAAGCAAAATTAACATTATCCTTTACAAGCAAACATTCATTAATTATTTCAACCCAACATTGACCATTATAAGCAAATAAAATGTTAATTATTTTAACTGGTAAAAAGATGAATTACATGACACCTTAATAAGTGTTAAGACACTAAATTAGTGTCTAAGACGCTAAATTAGTGTTATATATAACATAATAATTTTATTACTTTTAATACTGCTCGTGATCAAAGTAATGAGTTAAATCATTTTAGTTTCACTTCATTAGAAACCGAAATGATTCAGAATATTTTCTTTGCTACTATTTCATACAACATATTTTAACATTTAAATTTTTCTATTTTTTTTTATTCAAAATTAATCGAAGTACTTAAATATTTATTTAAATATCTGTACAATGTTTTAATATTGGTGGAAATTTCGGGGTCAAAAGAAGCTAGAATGCAGTAAAAACATAATATTCTCAGCTTTATAAGGTATTTAGAGTAAAAAACAGCTGTATAACATTTCTTTTCAGAGAATTCACTAAGTATTACTGAATTTTAAACTCATTGACATTACATTCTTTTCATACCATGTTTGATAAATTAATGTGAATTAAAATATTATCTTAGAGGACAAGAATTTTAAACATCAATTACATTGCTTATGTATGTATATACAGCTCTCAGAGGCTTGCATTCTTTAAGTAAGTACGGGAATCATGACTCCGAGGCACCCAAGGGAACCTTTTCTTTTTCATAGGGTTTATTTTCTTTGGTAAACATGAGAAACGATCCACCCTTCCATAGTACCATAGCGATCCTTCCTTATTTTCGACCTTCATTCTTGTTTATCGATTATTTTCTTTCCATCCTTGTTTTCAAATGTATATATCACAGTTACGTCTCGTTTTGGAGCAAGATAGCCATATAAGCACTTGTGACATTAAAACCACACATTCACTATTATTATATATATATAATTTAACAATTAAATCTACAAGTGTATTTGTAGAAAAGTGGGAATTTATTAAAATAATTTATTAGTCAGTATATTGTATATATATATTTGTTTGAAAATGCAAAATTTAAAATTTTTACAAAATTTTTACTACATTAAATAATTATTAAATAAACGTATCTCAAAACATAGTGATCACTGATAATTTTATTTATTTATTTATACAAATACTTCCCTATTGCTTAAATTTCACAAGAAATAAAGCAGTTTTTATATGAAATTCATGATAAATATTGATTTGAAAGAGTCCCATAGCAATATTTTTCTTAAAAAATGTTGGGAATTAACGTGATAGGAATTCTTGAATCTTTATAGCAATATTTAATGTCACATAGGAAATATTTAATGATTTAAAAAGATTTTCTCTAAGAAATTCATATTTAATAACAGTTTCATTTTCCATTTGGATTCATATGGCTTAGCATGAACAAATATTGAGGAAACATGAGAAAACATTGAAAAACTCAATCGAAAGCATTGTAACTCCAGATATCTAGAGCAAACAAAACAATTTTCTATCTTCTGGTTGTAAGTTGTTGTTTAACTATCGAGAAGAAAATAGATCAACAGACCTTTTTCCTTCCCAACAAAATTGATAGGGTAAAAACTGAAAGTGCGTGTAGAAGAAAGAATTCTCTTGTTTACTTAAAGTATTTTGGTATGTAATTGTTTCCCCCTGTGTTTATTCTTTAGAAAAAAATCGTAATTTACTTTCTTTAATTTTTTTTACTAAAATTGAGTGTACTCAATAACCATCCTTATTTGTCTGGAAGCTAAACTCATTATACTAACAACTTTTACAGGGGTTTTATTTATTTTTAACTATATTTCTGCGGACTCAGACCTATTTTTTTTCCTTCTTATATAAATAAATTCAGTCAGGAAACAATGATTTTCCATATTAAGTATCACGAAATATATATTAATTCCAATTTGTTCTAAATAGTTGTATAAAATTCTAAGCCTTTTTCAGCTCTAAAATACAGAATAAAACTTCTAAGTATTGTGCAATTATTTTAAAATTGCTTCTTATGTGTAATAAGATATTATTTAAATTTCATATTTCATGCTTCTTTACATTCCGTAATTTATAATATTGACTTTTATTCCTAAGGCATCAAATAAAATTTTAAATATAAATAATTATTAGTTATCATTTTTTTTTATTTGAATGATTTAATATTTTTTTACTCTTTACCCGGTGATTTTACTTTCTACCCCTTTTCATTTTACATAATATTTACGTCCTGGAGCAAACTTTCTTGAGTATATTACTAGAATATAATATATCATGAATATTTTTTGATAAAGTTCCCATAAGTGTTTTGTGTCAAAGATTTATATAGTCCAAAAAATTGGAAGAATCCACATTCAAAAGATACATTTAATTTGTTCAATACATGGTTAATATATTTTAAATTATTGGACATTATTGATCTTTAAATTACAGATGTCACAAGGATTAATGACTTTCAATGCAATATTAGTCAATAATTTTGAACCATCAGTTCAAATGAAGGGAAATAATTTCATCCTTGCAAAACCTCTAGTATCTAGGTCAGAGGTTCCCAAACTTTTTTTTCTCTTGGACCACTTTCAAAGTTTTATTATTTTTGGTAGACCCCCTGCTGCTACATTTCTACTGTATTCCTAAGACTCCTAAAAAATATCACCCTAAATTGGGGCTGTTAAGAAGAAAAAGAAAGTAACACATTTTCTTGTGTCCTATTTATTAAAATAATACTTGTGATTATATGTGCGTAAATAAATATTTTTAAACAAAAAAGTACCTAGGTACCTAAAGTTTAATCTTCCCTGGCTTTTTGTTCTTTTATAGAAGTTTTGAATGATTTCTAGTATTTAATTTTTACTACATAACTACCAACTACACTCAAATAGTAAAACAAATATAATATGATTGATAAATTACAATATACAATAAAAATATGTATAACAAATAGGCAGATACTTACTTTTTCCGGCACTGCAAACACTGACATCGATTCACTCATAGTCACACTTTTATGTTCAAAATCCCGGAAATAAATGAGTAATGCTTTGTTCTTGGCATTCGTATTTATAGTTACTAATGTAGATTGTAAGCACAGCGCAAGTCGCATTTCATCCATTTGCAGATCTAAACAAGCATCCCGGACGAGCGGGAGCCACTTTGCAAGTCTCGACATGTGGTGTACACTTGTACTATTATCTATTGTTCTATTCAATTCTGTGTTTGAACTGAGTCTCGAATATTTTTGAGTACCTACCTAGTGAATGATGCTACCTGCCTACGTTGATAGATAATTCCAAGCCAAAATTTTTGTTCTTTATTTTGAAAACCAGAAATAGTTTCGTGGTCCCCCACTTACAACCTGTAAACACCTGTTTTCGGTTCACGTCTATGTGGACCCCCGTTTGATCTCCTATGGACCCCTGGGGGGCCACCTGGACCACTTTGGCAAAATAGATTCTATTTAAAAGAAACATTCTTTTGATTCATTGCTCTCAATAATTTTAATAAATAAAATCTTAAGATATCAAGATTTATTTATGTGTAAATTTAGTCATTTCTTTTTATTTGTACACATTTTGTGTAATAAAGGAACCATATTTATAACCGTTTTTCACAAAAGTGTCATTATGTATGTTTGAAAAGGTAATATAAATTATTTTTTTAATTATTTAATTAGAACTTAGCTATTTAAATTTTGATAATTTCATTTATTAGACACCGTCAATGAGATAGGTTATCAATACGTGTTCATATTAGTTGATATTATAATATAAACCAGTATATAAAAGTAAATATTTATTTATCATATTATTATGTGCCTTAAAATGATTACAAATATGGTCAAAGTAAGAGCTCAAGAGAGCTAAAATAATAATTGTGTTGCATTAAAATTAATATTTTTCAGTTATATAAGAATTGTTTCATACTGACAAAATATGAAATGCACATACGTAGTTTTCGAGTAAATTTCTTAAGATTTATTCACTTACTGAACAACTACTTCTTCCAGTGTTGCATTACAGGAATGTTAGAAAGGTAAATCTATAATTATGTGAATTTAAAAAGTAAAATGATTGATAGATGTACAGATGATAAGTTATAAAACCATTTATCTTGATCAACTGTTTACTAAACTACTACAAAATAATTCGAGACTTTATGCTCGATACACTACGATACACTTATTTTAACTGTTTATTCATTCTTTTACAAAAAAATAGAAAATTATATATATATAACATTGAAAAAGACACATCGTATTTTTATATTATAGCAGTTTATAAGAAGTAAGTGTTTCACATTTTTCTTGTTTTTATACTTTTACTTTTTACCTATAAGAAATAAAATATTTGTTTTTAATAAAAACGAAGAATAATTTAAATGAATGGAATGTATATCACGTAAAAAGTAAGTAGTTTTTAATATTTTTTGAAAGAAAAGATTTTCAATTTAAAAAAAAAATCAAGCATTATAAGAAAAACAATTATTTATTTGCATAAACCAGCATCTGAAAATGAACATGGATTTCGGAAAAGAATCAGAATATGAAAAACATAAGAAATAATATTGAATGAAATAAAACAGTAAAAAAAGGAATAACGTTAAAGACATTATTATTAAACATCTCTCTAACGGCCAACTCCCGAAGATGACTTAATGCCAAAGGTAGCAATATGTATCCTATCATATTCGATAAAATATTGTCATCTTTGCTGACTACTTCTTTCAATTGTACGTTAATCGCTTTTTCTACAACATATAATGTCAATTTTTCATTAGTTTAACCTTGGTATTTTGATCAGTTGAGTCACCGTGTCATTCAACCTTTTTTTTAACAAACATAAAACTTTTTCTTATGTTTCCTAACATTATTAATTATATTTATTTTATCTGTAAATATACTGTTTTTGGTTTTATATTTAAAGTTCTAATCATATTTAGAATAAAGGTACATTATTTTGTGTTGAAGAAAATTCTCTGAAAAAGGAATGAACTAGATGTCACACATATCCTAACATTATTGAAAATAAATACAAAAATAACAGAACAAAGTCTAGATTCCTTGAAACTAATGTAATGTATCAAAATATAAAACTACATTGGAATACTGTTAATTTGATAATATTGTATTAATAGTGAAAGTATTTCTAAGCTTGGAAACTGGTAAAATACTGATGTGAGGAACAGAATCCACTTGTTTTCTCAAAAATAATAAGAAACACAGGTATTTATTTGTTCTCATTTTTAAAAAAAAAATGATAAAGATATGAGGAAAGAATTGAATACATCCATTTTGAATAATATTTATAAAATGTTCTTAATATATGTTGATTAAATATAATTTCTTAAATATTTTCTTAAAATACATATGTGTGTGAAAAGTAGTTTCAATACAATACATGAATCAATTAAATAGAGCCAAATTTCAGAGTTAATAACCCGCATGCTGTTGATTAAATTCTATTTAATATCATGATCAGCTGAAATGACTGTTTTCTTATTCAAAGATAATTGATTCATTATTGTAAATATAATTCGAATGATCATAGAAACACTATAGCGTATTTAGTAAGTTAGAGTTATCTTATATACTTATAATAAAAATGTAGAAAATATTCCTTTCATCATTTGAAAACTTATTGTATTGTAAATGTCTTGGTTTTGTTATTTATTGGGACATGTTCAGAATCTAATTTGTGAGTATGTAATTTGTAAGAAGTCACATATTTTGAAGCATAAAGACAGTTTGAATGCAGAGATAATTCTGGATCCAAGCAGTGCAGTTGATTGGTCAAAATGCTATCTACAAGTTTCTCATACATGTAAATGAAATTCTACATGGACCTTTATGACACATTTATATACTATACAAAACTCTAATATGAAAAAGAAAAACAAAAAAAAAAGAAATCAACGTTTCACAATTTTCTGAATTTCTAAAAAAATCAGCTTATTTATTCTCTTTCACCTATAGATTCATTTCCTCCTGTATTTTTACAGTTTGACAATTGTACGATCAATATTCCCGAAGAAAGCAAATACTAGACGCTTGAAAACAAACTTGAGATTTCTCTCCAAGAATCAACAGACATATCAAATGATCCCATGTAGTTTTTCTGTAGTATCTGGAGTGTAGTTCTTGGGCTATATAATCTTAACGAAAGAAAAATTCTAGAATTTTCTAGATGCCCTTAACAATCGGTATTTTCTGTCCTCTTCATGGTTTTTAAAAGGGTATCAGAGATCGGCGTCGGTTAAGAGATCACTGGCTTTAGGTCAGGTTGCGTTCGTTAGATATATATAAGAACACTCTTTTTCTACACGCTTCGGTTTCTTACGAAGTTGCAACTTACATAAGATAATATTTCCTTAAAAAAGGTATTGATTGAATAAATACAGCTGTTGATTTCTGCTATATTATATCTTTACAGTTGCAGTGGTTTATGAAATGATTTGTATTGTTGTGTATTATACTTGTAAAGTAATATATTAATATACGCTTACATATATTATATGTTAATAAATCAGTTTTATAATTAATAGTTTAGTAGGGATATCTCAATACATTCTAAACCTAATTTGTAAGAAATAAACAAGTCAAAGCAAAGCTTTTTCATATTCTTAAGATCTTAGTTAAACCCTTAAAAAATTACTTTATAAATTTATTTATAACAAGTAGAAACATCATACTTTTTTGTTAAAATTCTTTCACTAACCTGCAGATGCTAATAATATTATCAAATAATATTTATAATAAATAATTGATAATTGATAATAATAAATAATTGATAAATAATAAATAAATAAATAAATAAATAAATAAATAAATAATTAATTAATAAATAAATAATTAAATAAATAAAAATAAGTAATTGATAAATAATAAATAATTGAGGATATTTGTACATGATATTTCAAATAAAAAAGAAACCGTTGAGTCACCCAATAAACATTTTTGATCCAATTTATAATGCTCCTGAAATGTATATATATATATATTATATAATATTAATTAATTCAGGTAATTAATTGATAAATTTTTATTGAATGCACCTCTAGAGGTTAAAGTTTCTCTTTTCGGTTGAGAAAATGACAGCTGCAATTATATTTTCTTAAGAAAAAGAAAAATTGAATTTCCAAAGCACTTTATTTCCTTCAAATTAGAATAGTGTTTGTTTTCCAGTTGAAATTAAAATGTTTGGGACTTTTGAATGTTTTGGTAATAGTGTATATTTTATAAATTTTGTATTTTAGATTATTTTGAAAACCTATATTAATTTCATTTAAAAATGAACTTTTGTTGAATGCTATTGTAGAAACTAGTAGTACTATTAACTATCACACAAATTTCTAAAAGATAAACATTTTGTATCTTCAAAATATCTTGAATTTTTAAGAAATTTCAGCAGCTGTTAAAAGTTACAATTTCCTCAACAAAACTAATAAAATTTCATCAATTAAATAACATGCTTTATTCAAAAGTTATACGCATGTGATCGTAAAACCAGCAAAATTGTAAAAATAAAGTGTTAGTTAACAAAACCCTGCAAATGAGAATAACAGAAAAGTTATGCACAAAATGAAGAGAAAAATCAATTTTCGTAAGTTATATTTTGACGCCACAATTGGGTCATTAAGAAAATGATATTTAATACAGATATAAGTAATTATACTTGCATTAATAAGTTATATGCTCAGTTAGAATCCCAATAGAAACTTCACAGATATTGTTAATATTCCGCTTTCAAAGTTCATCCATCAAACATTGCAGATTATAGAAAAGTCATTTCCTCCTTTAGGGCAGTTTCAATTGTTTTGAGAACGGAAAGAGGTAAATTAGGTTTGTCCGCAACTATAATACCAACTTATAAGTTTTCAACGGGATTAAGACTAAAGGTGTACCCTGAGACCATACGAGAAATACTCTCACTTTGCATGTACTTAGCAACATAGTTAGTTTGAAGTGGGCGGACCATATCAAGAGGAGGAAATGAGGACTAACTGCAACAGCGTGAAATCTTACAGTGAGTTCTAGGACTTCAATTCCCTTCCCCTTAGCCGTGATAAATTTGCATAAAGGATGCGCATCTTAATGAGATATCCCATAAAAATTCAATAACATGATGCCACTGTTTCCACACCACGATTTTGCCATCTCTATATGTGTAAAGTTAGAGAATGCCCTTGGCCTGATGAGATATGTTATGTTCTTTCAAGATCCTTAACTCTTGTCATCTTATTTTTGGAAAAATCGGGAGTCATCCATAAACAGGACGTTAGATCAATCTGAGAAAATCGAAATGATTGTTCACGATACCACTTTAATTAATTACGTCCATCTTGATTTTTGAGTTAGTGGATCATAAATATGTGATATTCGCTGGTAGAATCTTTTGCTTGAGCCTTTCGAGCATAATACTGAGAGATATTTCCTTACCAAGTGAAGCTTCACCTTAACATTTTATGTAACAGTTGTGCAAGTCAACAGTTAGTAACACTTGACTACTATAGTTATATACCAATAAACAGAGAGGGTGGTTACCATTGGAATAGTCATAGGTATTATAAAATCTGTTTGATTTATTTTGAATCGTTTCCATAATCTAGAAATCTTTGAATGATCAACTCCAAAGAAAAGATCGTACTTTTGTCTGATTGACTACCCTACTTAAATCCACCTAAATGACCAGCACCGTCTACAACCTTCATTCGTCTCTTTTCAGCCACAGAAATACGTATATTTTCAGCGTAATCCAGTGAAATTATTAGCGTTCAAATGCATTTACTCAAATCTCATAAAAATAAAGAAATATAAAGTAATGGCTATATTGCTATAGCTAAGATCTATCAAGAGGTAGAGTTTTCATTCCATAGTTTGACATTTAGATTTTTTAAACTATACCAACGATGAAAAATAATGGTTACTAAGTCAAAGGAATATTTGCTACTATCACCAAGAAATGAAAGCCTAAGACCTTAAGAGCCGTATAATTTTATCTAAAACAATAAAAAAATTTCTGTAAACGATTAAATGAAATATTACGTAATATATCAATGATAATGTGAAAAGTAATGTTGTTTTTGGGAAAGTACTAAACAATATTAAATATGCGAAAAAGTAAAAATATTTCAAAATATTTTATAGATAAAAGTGGTAAACAAAGATTATTAAGAAATAAATTGTAAAACAGGAGCAAATTTTAGTCAGAATATTACAGAAAATGATAGATCATCACCTGTAGACTAATTTTGATATTCATAAAGATAGTTTATGTTATTGAAGAACTGTTTTAAACATGCTTATAAACGAGAATATATAAGGTACACTTAATGTATCTGTATTTCAAAAATATTAATTGCTTCGCTTTTTTTAAAATAAGAAATATAATTAGAAAAAAAAATATTTCTTTCCACATTTTACATGTTTACAATTACAAGGTTAATCAGAAGTTTTTATTTACTTATTTATTTTTGGTTTATTTAACTTAAGTGGGAATAATAGCAAGTCAATATATATATTTTATTTTCTGATCTAACTTAATTCATATATAAATAAAAAAAAAATTCATGCATTTCCTCGAGGTATTGAAAATGGCTCAAGCAAAAAAACTAAAGGGAACAAAAATGAAATAAATGGGTTTATTACGTGGAAATAGAAAGTTAATTAGTCATGTTACAAAAGACATTTGAAGTGCTAAGTTTGTTGCAGAAAAATTAATCAAATCTGGAAATGATATTTTGAAAGAAAAGCTATCTAGGGCAGAAACAAAGTTGTCTTATAGAGTTCGAAGATACAATATCCTTCTTGCAGCTCTGCAAAAAATGTCTGTAGCTGGAAATGCCCACAATTTTAATTTAATGAAATCCTTTACAGGTCAACAATTACGCGTGTTTATAGTCATTGTGTTTTCATAAAAAGTTTCAAAATTATACTCGGTAATTTTATGTTTACCGAGTAATAATATACCTATTATTACTCGGTAAACATAAAATTATCGAAGAGAAACTGGGTTAAAATTGATTACGTACATGGTGGACCAGAAAAGTTTTAATTTTTTTGAATAAGAAGAGTTTTAATTTTAATAGAAGAGGGGGCTCATTTGATATAGGCATAACCTTAGGAATGATGGACATTAGATAGAAGCAGGCGTTTGAATGTTAGATATTTGATATTCTGGGGGCAAGTTCAGGAAATGCAAAACAAAATGTAGTTGTAGTTATTCATATCAATACTAAGATGTATATGAAAGCAATAAAATGATTGTCGTTTTTAGTTCCCAAAAAGGAAATGATGTACAGAAATGTAGTCTATAGTTATTCCTCAAAGTATTCACCCTCGGCATTAAGCATTATCTGCCAATGTGTCAACAGCTGTGCAATCCCCTTACGGTAAAACTCGGAGAGGGGGGGACGCAAATAAGTCTATGGGTGCTTAGCTAAGTCTACTTCATTGGTAAAGCCTTTTCCAAGAAGATGATTTTCTAGGGAGGGGAAGAGGTGTTAAACCGATGTTGCAAAGTCAGGTGAGTAAGGAGGATAGCACAAAGTTTCCCAACCAAGTCGCTGAATGGTGTCCCTGACCACCAGTGAGACATGAGGACAGACATTGTCATGAAGAAAGACAACACCTTTACGATTAAACAGTACAGATGAAGTCCAATTGTTTTATCAGAAATGTTAAACTATTTTACAAGTTTACCACTCATAATGCTTAAATACATACTTAAAAAGCATTAATAAAAAATTAAGACATCTAATGTGAATTAAATAATTACATTCAATGGTCTTCATAATATATATAAAAATGGAAGAAATTTTTTTTATGAAACAGAGTAATCACAAATTTTAAGAAAGAAATGATATTATGAATTAAATGAACTCGAAAGATAATGGATAAGGAACTTAATAACAAATTAGTTAACTAAACTCAAAAAATATAAGTATTTGAGTTTCATGCATTAATACTTACATGTGATCTTAAGAAAGTCATAAATACTCCTTCCGTATAAAACAGAATATTCCGTCATATATTTCGAAAAAGTAACGCAAAATTACAGGAATTCCAATACATACTAATATGTCATTTATCAATTTATATTGATATTTATAGATGTAATATTCATTGTTTTATATTTGAATTTCATAAATTAATCTCCTTACTGGATACTAAGTAACTGATGAGCTTCAAAAAAAATTTCATTTTCAGAAATAAAACAATTTCAATAATTCAAACTGAACTAATGCAAATATCTTTCGCAATAATTTGCTTAGTTTCCATAGAAATTTTATTCAAAAAATATCTTTAGCAAATGAAAAATAAAATTCCTTAAATCTAAATTAATTTCCGTAATAAGTTTTAGAATCCTTGTTAAATTCTTAAATGTTAATTGATAAACTGATAAACGTATTAATGAGAATGTAAAAATAGAATTATCTTTTCATTTTAAATTTAGACAAGATTATCCTTTTTTTTTTTAAAAAAAAAAAACCCTATGTAACTTTATTCAGTGTCCTGTATTCTCAAATGCATTTTTTGAAAAAATAATTTATTTTCAAAGAGTTTGTGTGTGTGTGAAATATAGTTTTCATGAAATAAAATACAATGTTTTTACTATCCTGAATGCGAAGTTCTTAATTTTAAATTAAATAAAATTATTTATTACCATAATACATTCAGTTACTAAATTTTTAATAATGATTTTGGTTTATGAGAAATATACAATAACTGTTTAGAAATATTAACAAATTCTGAAAACATCAAAAACAAAAATTGTTTTTATAAACATGTAATGGATAATAACTTTGAAATATTTTCAAATAGAGATTTGATAAGAAAGAACATATTCTTCAGTAATTTTATTTTAAATTACGTATATTTTCCATAATAGTTATTTTTTCTTCAAAGACTATGAAGGAGAACTCAACCATTAAAACATATTTGACTTATTTTAGACGAACAAGTTTCCATTTTCAAGTACAATGCTGTTATCTAATCATTAATTAAAACTTCAAAATAATTGTTTTTTTATCGATCGTTCTTAATAAAGTTAAGAATAATACGCATTTTTATCAGCTATAAGAACGTCGTACACTTTAATCATTTATCTTTAAAGGCATTTACATTCTTCATAATATCATACTTTAGTCAGATACACTCGTTTGGATTCATTCACGAATTTTTATACATAACACAGATATCAGAGTTTTTATTAATTTCAAAAAAATTAAGCAGGTATTTCAAAGAACTGAAACAGCACTTTCAAAGAGTATCACTAAGTGAAAAATAGAATAATTCATCAAAAGTACTCTTTGAAATGAGGTAAAATATTGCATTTCATTTTTAAATAAAATGCATTTCTAACATATAAATCACAATTTACACACTAACACACACAATGTATCACAATCTAACAGGAAACATGCGTATAATATGAAAATAATGATACACTGCATAACCTATATTATCTAAATTTATGATGAAATACATCTCATATTTGATGTCAGGTAACTAACATTTCAAAAAATCGATGATTTCCGCTTCTGTAGAAAATAGAAATAAAATATGGAAATAGAAATTTTCAAAATAAAAAAAATATAGAATTTTAAGAGTTATTTTTAAAACGAAAAAAATACTGTATTTTCCAACGAATTAAAAATTTTAAATTTATTCAAAAATATTTAGTAGTTGTATTACTTTTACCAGGTTTATGTGAATAAAATAATTCTTATATATAGCACTCAATTTTTCAATACCTTAATTTTGATATCTTACAATGCATATTTGAAATGACCTCTTAGGTAAATTAAGAAAAATTAAGTTGTGGAAAATATAATTATAAGGGGGAAAATTATGTTAATACATCATATTTAAAAAACTGTATGTTTCAGTCAATAATTTCAAAATTTTGTACACTAAGTAAATTCATTTGTTAGCCAAAAAATATACAAAATATTCATTTATAGTATACAAATTTGTGCTTGTGCTAAAGAATTTAACATACATTTAAACTTTTCCAACATACATTAAGTTTTAAATATTTTGTTCAAATTATTGAATAATCAATAATAAAATAACGAAAATACATGAAGCGGTCTACTGAAATTATATTTAACTAGTTCTTATAATAAGATTATATTTTCTTATGTATTGAAATCTAAGTAGTAGACTTCTATTAACGACATTTGATCCAGGCAGTTGTATCTGAGTATCTTATTACAGTTTCTGTAATATCTGTAACTTTCCTATGACTCTTTGCTAACATCTTACGCTACGGTCCTTGAATAGTAATGCTCATTTACATATATTACGGTTCTTTTACAAGTTTTCCTTCCTTCAAACGTCGAGCAAAGCAACCAATGAGGTAAGTTAAGGAAATATGTTTGAGAACCTATAACAAAGTGTCCATATAAAATACATAATATCCTTAGAAAAATATCTAAATATTTTAAGCTGATTTTTTTTCCTTATTTAAAAAATAAAAAACAATTTAGTTGATCTAAGGTAATTATTTATAGAAATAAAGAAACTTACTTCCTTTTCATTGAGTTATATATCGAAGAATAAATGTAAAATACATTATACTTATTTCCCTATGACTGTGGCTTATTATCTTAAAAAATCTGAGCAAATAATATTTGTTTGGAAATCCCTGCACGTAACACACCGCAAATAGATTTTCGATAAAACAAACGCCACTGGCACCAGATTTTATTTTTTTCTTTGTGCAGGGAAATATGAGTATCTATTGATACAAATAAAACATTTCAATATTGTGAAACATAGACTTAAAGCTATTTACTAAAACAAAACTACGTCTTACCAAGTCAGAAATGTAACTAAATGAGTAAAACTACCACAAATTGAATACGCTTTGTGAAAATTCTCTTGGAAATAGAGACTATTTTGAAATTATAATGTTTCTTTGTACATTTTTGCATGGAGGTTTCATAAAAGAATTTTCTCTTTTATTCCCTGTTGTTAAGAATGAAAAGAAAAATAAAATTATTATAAGTGTATAAATGTGTAGACAACATCTGCATTCATTATGGTTTATAAATGTTTTTCATCTTTAGTTTCTTAAATAATTATATTAAACATTATTGGTTACATGAAATTGAAATGTGTTTCATGTTATGAAGTTAGAATAAAAAATAGCATGTGATTTAGTTATTTAAAATAATGGAACAAGCAACATTTTTTTTTAATTATGAATGTTTATGCTTACATATTAAAAAAGCACATTTTTTAGAGATACACAAAAGAGTTCCTTCATTTAAATATTCAGTATTAAGAGGAAATTAATAAAACACGTGACATTGTGTTTTTCCAATTAAATAAATTAATAATTTTAAGAAGAAATTTAAAAAAAGTAATAGAATCAACAAGAAATATAGCACAATATGATTTAGTAATATGATTAAATTTACTGCTACGTAGTCAAACAAAAATCGTAAAGTTTGAATACAAAGATACAAAAGAAACTAATATGATAAATTAAGATATTGAAGCATAATATGACGCACAATTGCTTATGCGTGTTTCCGACAGCGTTTTATCAATTGAAGATTATTATGATAATAGGAGTAATATATGGAGAAAAATAATTTTTGTGTTATGATAAATCTATAAACTAGAACAATAAATCTCTATAATAGACAAAAATCGGTTCTTCAAAAATGTATGACAAAATGTTAGCTTTTAAAATCGATAAAATTATAATGAAGATATCTAGTACATAAGACAGTGAATGATAACCAAGCAACTTTGAAATATAATTACAAAAACAGAGATATTCGTCCCGATCGAGTCGGTTATCACTGTTTATCATGGGGGATTCAAGTTTGATGGAAGAGGACTTCAGTTTCATCATTCATATTTGCTGTTTTCAGAGACTTAGCATAGACGACGAAAGAAACATTGATGTACTTAACATTATTTTTTCTTTTTCTCAAAGATTTCAATCACAGACATCAGAAAGTAGTAGTACATTTAACATCAATGCTTCCAATTTATAGGGAAAAAAGGCTTATCATAGATTTTTTGCCAACATTAGTACATTGAACGGAAGTACTTGCACATATTATTTAATCCTAGATTACCGATTTTGATGTTTAAAGTACGCCTGGTTTTATGTGAATGAGAACTACTAATCACAAAAAACTGTTCTTCGCTTGACCTTTCTACTTACTCCTCCTAAATGCGGAAATCTACCTGAATAAACTAACTTTTTTCACACCGACTTTTCCGTGTTGTTTATGTTCGCAACCTCTCTATGTATCATAAGGAAAATATTCTTCTAGGTATTTGTGAACGCGTTTTAAATGAACTTGTGAGAAGAAGTGAATTGAACATGAGCCTTTCCATGACAAGTACTGCTTTACCCAGTAAATTTCAGATGAATCAGGGTAGTATGGTCTAAATGTATTTACTGTTATTGATTTACGAACTTTGTTTAGCTTGAAATTGGAATTATATTGTTCTACTCAACTTCCTGGAACAAATAAGGCTACTAATGCGAGCAACTCACCTTAGCAATGGTATTACTTTTACATACTAAAATAAGTAAGAAACTCCTGATGAATTCTAGGCAACAAAATTAGTTGATTAACTTATCAGGATTTATTTATTCAATATTATATTACATTTTTCTTCCTTGTTTAAATATTTTTAAAATTATATTTTATGCTTTGTAATATTTTGATTTTCACTTCGAGTTAGTTTCTATTTGAAAGATCTATTTTGCTATAACTGTACACTTGGAGTACGCAAGTCCATTTTTAGCCATCTTTAACCAAATTTTCCCTAATTGATTGATTCCTAATCCTTCTCAAAAAGAGTAAATGCTTAGTAAAAATGGGGTTCAATAAATGGAAAAATATATTGGTGAACGTAGTATGCCACCCTGACAAAATTGCACTGTCAAACCACCTCGTTTATTAAGGGTTAAAGTAAATCTTCTGAAAAATTAATCTATGGAAGTCTAAATGTAAATTATGAGAATAATGTATCAGATTCTTTATTATTTAATATTATTAGCAAACGGCGCCCTCCAAATGTCCATAGCTACAATATTTCATTGAATTTGGGACTTCCTGGAGGATATTGTAATTTTTTTCCCCATCTATTACAAATAAGAAGTGCATTGAAAGATAATCTTACATCCGCATGTCATTGAATTAAGAAATCGTAATATTCATGCAGGATCTATCTTATCCATCTTAGAAATTTAAAAATATTTTAGTCCAAGTTCCTTATGTTGTTCAACATTTCTTATATTAATCTCTTCCTGATATGTTAAGACGTCAGATTATGTCGACCGTTGAAATAGTCAGGACGGTAATAGCTTCACATTTCACTTGTCTGCCATTACGAGAAATTAGAATGTTTATTTTTTGATGCATTACTTTCTTGCAAAGAATGACTTATGTGTTCCAAAAATATTTTTCAATACCGCCATGGATTACAATCCTGCTGTATGAGCCATCGGCTTTGAATACTGAAGGTGAAAATACAAAATTTGATATGAAGAAAATACACTGAAAAAATACACGCAAGTTTGAAAACTTTTTACTTATTTAAGATACTCATTATATTAATAACGGAAATATTATATTTTGTTGCTGTTTAATTATTTTTTTTTTGATTTTGCAATCTCTTTGCATAGATATAAAATGTTTTAAAAAGTACATGAATGCCAAATGCAAATTTTGAAACGTACAAATGTATTCTAAAGAACTATTATTGTAAAGATAGTTGTGCAAACGCCTCCATACTTTCCACGTAATTATACATATTGACGCTATATGCATTGAAAATTCTAATGCATGTTAAATTACATTATTTTAATCTTTATACGTAAGCCTTTTTAAATAGTTAAAATGATCAGTTATACAAAATTCAAAATTAGCTTTAAAATGTTAATTACGGAAACTACTATTTTCTTCAAATTATGTGATGAAATTTGATGTTATTTCGCAGGTAATTATATAATAAAACCAAAAAATAACTATGGTTTTAATTTAATAAATTTATGTTATTATGTTCCGAAACACGTCTGGTCTCTTATCCACTAAAATTGATTGGAAATAATATTTTGAAACGATAGTAAAACCATATTTAAAACTTACCATTTTATACAATTATTGTACATTATAGTCTTCTCTCTGTCTTTTTTAAACTTTTGTTTAAGATTTCAGATTACAATATGACTTTAAATTTAGAATTTCTTTTAAAAAAGTAGGATCATAAAAGCAGATTTAAATTACTTAGATAAAATTTATTTTACGAGTATAAGAATAAAATAACTGTACAAAATTGCGATAAATATATAAAATGCATTACTACATGATTATACATATATTAAACTCATAAAACATTTTTAAAATTCATATTGAAAAGGAAATATGTTTTTCGGCCATTAAAATTATCTTTACCAAAAATATCTCAATTGCAGAAACATATGATTTTTACTGCACAACTAAAAACTTTTACAGATAACATTTTTTTTTCATTTTGGTTGGAGCTTTAAATATATTTAACATTTTTAAAAATGGTTCAAGAACAATGATTGGTACATTAATAGCCATTAACACATATTTTAAAAACAAATACTACTATACTTTTCATTTCTATTTAAATTTATATTATAGAAAGATGAATTAGTTATATATATATATATTAATAAATGTAAAAGAACTAAAAAAGTAACTCATAAAACTTAATCAACTTTCACGCAGCCATTTCTTCCAAATATACGATTGGTTCTTATAAAAGTAATTATTTAAAAGCCTAGTAACGTCCTCTATCTTACAAAAATAGAATTTAAAAACACTTATATATATATATATATATATATTCCTTCTATTATTTTTCTCTTTTTTCTCTTTTATAGTCTGTATTTAGAATGTTTTTTATGTTTTTATTTTTAAAATTACGCAAGCATTTTTTCTCGATATATATATATATATATATAATAAAATTTTAATTAAATAGCTATGCAATCAAAACGTTAAAATCCGAAAATTGAAAACAAATTATGGAATCCGAAAAGTTTGAAACAAAGCAAAGTGAAAGAGAAAAAAAATTAAGGAAAGGAAACAATGTAATTAATAATGTTCCATACTTTGGAAAGTAATAATATGTGTTTATACCTTTATTTACTCATCCCACCAACACACTTCAGTCAATTATAAGACTTTATAAAAAAAAAGGAAACAAATGAAATTCAGAAATCAACCTCAAGAATAAATGTATATATAAAAATAATAAACATCTTCAATTTCGGTACGAAAAAAAACAAACTAAACTTCACTACTCATCTAAAAAATTACAAAACCTATTAAGAATTTTAGTAAAAGGAGTAATATCTTAAAACAAAATGCAGTAAAAGAGCAAGCATTTTAAAACATAATGCAGTATAAAATGTTTGTCAATGACACATCATTGGAATAAAATGTTGAAACATTTTAAAGACGACAGAAACAATTGCAAGATATAATTCGTTATGGAACCCTATTAAAAGACTTAACAAATTAGAAAAAAACATTACTGTTGAAAACATTTAAAAATATATAGAACACTACACAATTTCATACGAATATGTAGTACCTTCACTTCTTCATTAAATAATTATCGATAAATGAAAAACAGATACAATGATTTAAATAAAACCATATAAGTAAATTTATTGATTTTAAGAAGACAAACAAATCATTTATTTAAAAGTCTTTAACAAAGTAATTATACAACATATATTGTAAAAAAAACCAATATTAAAGAAAATTAAAATAAAATATAAATTGATAAATAACATCTTTAAAAATAATAGAAAATAGATCGAAAACAAAATTTAAAGGGTTTCACCTACTAAATTGTAATAATCTATTTATTAAAAGAATATCTAAAAATAAAAGAATTTATATTATTTTTTAATAAATGTAAAAGATAACTAAAAAAGTATAACTCATAAAACTTAATCAACTTTCACGCAGCCATTTCTTCCAAATATTACGATTAGCACTTATAAAAGTAATTATTTAAAAGCCTAGTAACGTCCTCTATCTTACAAAAATAGAATTTAAAAACACCTATATATATATATTATTTTTCTCTTTCATAGTCTATATTTAGAAAATTGGTTTTTGTTTTTATATTTAAAATTACGCAAACATTTTTTTCTATTTGAGTGTATAATCTCTTTGGCTGGCATTTTTAGAATTTTACATCATTCTCTATAAAGTTATGGCTGATTTCAAATGTTTGATTATTAATACATGGATGAACGGATTACCAATATCCTAGTCTATTGGCAGTATGGCATAATATTTTTTTCCATTTTGTTTATTTTTCAAAGATATTTTTTTCAATTTTCTTTTGTTGTCAATCAATGTTTACAATATGTGATATTCTTTACAGTTTATGTAACTTGTATATATAAAATTTTCAGCTTTCAGCTTGTTTTTCTTTAGCTATTACTATCAATATATAAATATGTGTATTACACACACATATAGACACTCACTTATATATATATATATATATATATTCGTGTGTGAGAGTGAGAACATATATATATATATATATATATATATATATTTGTGTGTGAGAGTGAGAACATATATATATATATATATATATTTGTGTGTGTGTGCGTAAGTGCCTGAAAGGATTTACAAACTTCTTTCAATTTAGAATGTAGTAGTTAAAAGAGCAGTCTACTGTTAAGTTTGAGCATCATCTTTATTGTTGAAGGTATTTCGCATCTATACATCACAATGGAAACATAATTCCAATATAAAGCTCTAAGTGACGCAGTTCGTCATCGCAAGAAAGCAGAGAAAGAAACAGAGAGAATAGTGCGAAAAGCGTTCCATCAGCTTTTATATCAAGCTCAGGTGAAGGCAACAGCTACAGGTAAAACACGTGAAGCTAGTGACAGATGTATTTGATTAGAATGTTAAAATATGTTTTTGAGAAAAAGTGAAAGTAAGTTTAAGAAATATATAAAATAGTTAACCAGGTTGATGCTTTATCCTCCTTCCACAAAACTGGATCTCTAAGCAGATGTCATTTCAATGTGGATCAGCTTACTAAAAGATAAGCCGTGAGACCGATAAGATTTTGTTTACACGTTAACAGAACAACTGTCACATTAAAAGCGTTATGAAATTAGCATAATTTGCTTCAAAATTTACAATATCATATTCCTAGATGAATGTTTAAAATCCATATTAATGTCGATACATTTTAAAACATTTTGTTGAGTATGTTTCAAGATTTAACATCAATTAATGTAGCTGCTGTGTGTTGTGACTAAAAATTTTACACACGTCATTTTTTATTCAGTACATAACTTAGAAGTATGAAATTAATTCTAAAACTTAAAAAAAGATGTAAACAAGTAACAAATGTGTGTGTGTGTCTTTTTGCTAATTTAAGAAATTACATCATACAATAACATTCAATATTTTAGACATAAAAATTTTCAAATTTGCAATTTATAATGACACTAACAAGATAAATATTACCAAAGCATTTTACACGTGCAAAATAATGTTTCAAATAACACCTAAAAAACTAACTAATTTTTATTTAAATCAAAACAGTACTGGTAATATTCAAATATATAAAAATTTATAAGATTATATTTTATAATGGTTTACATGCATTGCATATCAAATACTGTATTTGACAGCAAGCACAGCACCGTACTATAAACACACTTCCTGCTTACAATAATTATTACTCAAATTCCCAATTATTTTTAAAAACATGTTTGTATTTTAATCTTCCTATGATATAGGCTACAATAATTTCACAACCATAACATTATTCCTATTGCAGCTGAAAAAGGGTGGGCTGTTGGGAAAACCATTCCACACTTGTCCGCAAGTTAAAAATTTAAGCATTTGCTTTATTTATTCATTTATTTATTTATTTATATTATACTATATATATATATATATATATATATAAAATGAAATTAAATCATTTTTTCTTTGAAACACTGTGCATAAGAAATCACATAAGCCAGTCATTCATTAATTGTAAAGCAAAACATCCTGTAAAACTAAAAATACTGTTGAAAATTACACTGTTTAAAAGTAAACATTCATTATTTCGAAACAAAATACAAGTTAAATATTCTTTTCAAAACAGCATAACATTTATTATTGTTAAATATTCATTTCAAAACCACATAATATTTATCATTGTTAAATATTCATTTCTAAACCATATAATATTTATCATTGTCAAATATTCAATTCAAAATAACATAATATGTATCATTCCTTAATTAACTATTTTAATAAAAGAATATGTTTCAATTGACTTAAAATGTAAGGAAAAACAAAATTAATTTTTATAATTATACAATTTTAAAATTATTTAACATTCTTATCAAAATAAGATGCAGTTGTAATTAGTTTCTAAATATGACATACACTTTAAAAAATAAATTAGGATTAATTTCAAATATAATTCTATTATATATGATGCAATATTATATTTTTTGTACGTAAGATGTACTTAAGAAGTACCTCAAAACCACACAATGTAAAAAGGAATAATTTCAGAACCTTGAGATTATACACGATTAAGCAACATATGATGAAATATTTTTTTTCGAAATTACTCTAATCATTTAATTAAATTCTAAAATAAACTTAAGTTAACTTTATCATTTCGTAAAAATTATGTGTCAAAAGAAAACCTATAATACTTTTAATTAAAGATCAAGCAATTTTACCTTCATATATCTTAAACTAAGATACTAAACAGCCATTTTATTTGACACTTTTATAAAATTACAAAACAACAGATTAATTTCAATTTTTTCAATAAATATATAAAAAAATATAAAATATCAATAAAGTAACATCAAAGGCAGTTATATTTTAATACATATTAAATTCTAACTAAAACAAAAAAAAAACTATTTTGGGATCACTCTCTAAATATCTTACAACTTTAAACTTCAAATCAGAACAGATTTAAAGAAATTTCAATAAGATATCAATATCCTATATTTTTAAAAAGAATTTAATATATTTTATAAAAAACGAAAATAATAATTTATAGCATTACTTACTGAACATTTGTTATACTTCAAAAACTTAGATATAAAATAATGTAAAGACTGAGAATCATATACGGAAGTTTAAATGAAACACTTTCAGACCATTTCAATACAGATGTAATTTAGTTCACAGGCATTGTTGAGATTTTTTCCCTTTTCTTTCTTTCTTAGCGTAGACTTGCACTGTTTCATTAATAGTCTGCTTTGTACTTATTTCAAAGACTGATTTTATCGAATTAGTTTATATACAGCAGCAACACATTAACATTGCTGATATTTTTTATCGGAATTTCATCGAAGTTTCTTGAGGTTTAGCAGTTCTGGATGAATTAAGAGAAAATATTATATATAATTCAAATGCATGGTGTGGTGTCCTTTACTAGGACTGGCTGTAGAAATTACTATTTTTTTAGAAACTCAGACAAGCTAATTTGATCTAAAAAAGTTCTTCATGGTTGGTGTTTTGGTTGGGAATTGTGCTTCTTCACAGGTTAAAATAGTGGACTCAAGTTTGAAAAAGAACTGAAACATCATAGCAGAATGTATGGACTTGGAACATTCCCGGCTGCAAATGTTGCAGACTTAAAGAAAGGAATTTACAAACCTCTTTCAATTTAGACTGATGTTATCTTTAAATAACAATCCATTGTCAAATTGGAGCATCATCTTTATCGTTGAAAGTATGAGAAATTTAAAAAAAAAATGTAAAAGAATGTTAAAGGAAAAAAATAAATTAGTTATGCAGGTCATCACACACACACACACGCGCACGCACACACACACACACACACACATATATATATATATATATATATATATCTTCTATGCCAAAGAGTATACATGTATATATTTATATATGCATACTCTTTGGCATAGAAGGTATATCACCATGAAAAAAGGGGGATGAATGTGATAAATATAGATACACATACAAATAATGTATATGTATATGAGTGATTTTATGTACAAGAATTTCATTTTAATACAATGAGAAAAATTCAGTAAGAAAGAGGTTCTGCAGGAAGTATACACACGGCTTGCAGCAATGCAAGCAGGTATCGTTTCCACGAGTTAAAGTTTAAATTAGCATATAAATAGTGTTTTGAAGGATGGAATTCCATATGTTCTCAACCATCTTCTAAATGTCATCTCCCGTTGAAGGCTGAGGTGGATCAAGAAACCTATGGACTTTTATGTCCCAGATATTCTAGCTAGGTGAGAGACAGTAAGATTCAATACAGATCAAAGAGGAATATAGACATTATACTCGGCATGTTTGCTGATGAATGTAGCACACGAGTTCCCTACGGCAAATAATATTTTACAGCCGTACATTTACAATTTTACAAGTAACTGGATCTCCTCATCAAAATATTTCTTTGGGCCTTACGTGTCCCTCTGATACGTAATTAGGGAGACCGGCTATTGAGTCTGATAGTACTCCTAAGCAATACGTCATATTAATGTATTGTTTGATAGTCAACAATAGCGTTTGGATAGGCTTTGTTTCCTTATCGCCTTCAAAAACGTTTCCGACGAGTATAAGAAATCAGAACCAAGAATTGTCTTTGTATATAGCATTGCACTAAATACATGTCCAGGTGTCTGCATTCCGAAACCCGACAATCTTTCAAACCGGTGGGTTGATATCAATAGTAGTCTTCGTGAAAGATGGCTTCTCTGTGTGTGTAACCCTCATTAAGGCAGTCACGATGAAACACTTCTCTCACATATTGGAAAATACAAAGATCCCAGTACATTCTGCAGATTACCTAGAGTAGTTGATTGTCGAGCAACCTTCTTTCTAATTTAGGATCCATACCTTCTGTTTTATATCTAAATTGACCTGAACTTTCGTGACGATTAATATTTTTAAACAAAATTCATCTGGCCTTAATTTTTTGCACAGTGGACATATCTACACACGGTTCAGCAGCAATATGAGTGTACAATCAACCAGTCATTAATTCACCCCTTGTGAAATAGTACGATTGTTAGAATCACCTTCAGTTCCGTCATTTAGGCATTTATTACTCCATAAACCTCTACAAACATAGGTATTTTTTGAAATACTTGATTCCTTAGGTGACAGATAGTAACCGACTGCTGTACTTTTATCTTGTTTCGTAAGCACGTGACCAACTTTCATTTTAGGTTTCCAGCATAACTTGTTTAGCTATGTATTCTCAATTATTTGCATAGTTTAAAACTATGAATAGACGTGGAGGAATACGGGCACACGAATAGCTGACATTTCATGCGCTTATATCAACTCCACAGTTATACAGACACGTATATGGACACTTACTGAACAACATATATATTGTTACAAATTTGTAAATATTACTTGTATGTGTCTTAAAATATCTCAGACAGATTGGAAATACTCAGAGTTTGGGGGAAATTCGCACAATTTAGGCGTATTCAATGTTAAAAAATTTTTTCATTTCTAGTGATTTGGCGACTTCGCGACATTTAGGCTGGATTCTTGGTGATTTGGCGACCACTTGGCAAGATTTGCCGAAAAATAGAGGTTTCTGGAAAAATCCATCTTCGTAGCTCTAGGACCAATATTAAGCAAGATAGCCTAAAACCTTGACGAAACTCTTAGATTTTCACCCCAAGTCAAGTATAAACCAACCAAGTAAATACCAACGGCCGAGTTAGACGTGGTAGTAGTGAAGACGATCAGTTTTTATTGCTAGTCTAGTGCATAGCAGCTGTTATCTGTATGATATATTAGAGACTTCTGTATTTGGAAGCTGTTTATTGTGGAAATAACTGAATTGGAGCTGCCTAAATGTTATTTCTACTGCTGGAATTTCCTGTGTCCTGTAGAAATTGCTACGAATTAAAAGTCTTCATGTTTTTAAGACATTGTTTCATCGACTCTTAATCAACACAAACCTCGAAACTTGGTATAATATATATATATATATATATATATATATACATATAAGCGAAATACCACTGACTGACTCATCACGAGATCTCTAAAACTATACAACCAGTTGACTTGAAATTTAGCATAGTAACTCATTTTGCGATGTAGACACTCACTAAGAACGGATTTTACGGAAGTCTTATCTAAAATGTATTTTTCGTCCGTTAATCTACTCTTATCCGTGGGTTATGTAATTTTTGGCGACATTATCGCAAAAATTTATATGATCGACGCCAATTGGAATATATTTTTTTATATGTATACTGTGTATTGTCACCAATTAAGTTTACTTGGTGAGATTTGCGCTTGCGAAATGGAAAAATACTAAATAATTTTATATTGAAGCGCTGATTGAGGATTGGGAAGATTTTGGCGAAGGGGCTCTTTATGTGAAATTTCGCACATGTTGAAAACAGAAACGTATATATTTAGCGATAGAAATAATTGCGTTTGGAGTCCCACTGTTGGTGAAAGTGTAGTTTAGCTCCAAAAGTTTGTGGTATTTTGAAAAATACAAAAATGGCGACTTCTTACCGAGTAGCGCACACGCAAGACAATCTTCGTTTACTGGTGGACCTCCCTACATGCATGAACGAACTCAAGAGGCTATATCATACGTAAGACATTTTAGACTTCCCAATTTGCACGATTTTTTTAAGGATTGTAGTCACTAGCAATCTAAGTAGTTAGAATTCAAAGATGTCTTGAGGCAAGGACAAAAATCTTATGATAGATACAATGCCATTGCGAGGGTATTTCATTTGAAAGCTAAGCACAGGATGAATCTTCTGACAAAAGGTTGCATCTTTGGCAATACTAGGTGTAACATGTATACAGTGGAAAGAATTTTGTCCATATTATATATATATATATATATATATATATATATATATATATATATATATATGGGGTGACGTTTTACTAATTTTTTTTTATTTTTCTCATATATTTGAAAGTCGCGGATAACTTTTATTACACACAATCAATTTCTTAAAATTTTAAATTTAGGTTATCATTAACGTTTAAAAATTGAAAATTTTCTTGATATTTTACGTATAGTTTCGAAAATATTATATGATTGGCTGTCCAGCGAAGCGGGCGGGTATCAGCTAGTATACACACACACACACACACACACACACATATATATATATATATATAAGCATTCTGTGCAGTGAAACAACATCTTTGATGAATACATAATCTTAAAATATTGTTTCTTTAATATAAATTTTTAGAAATAGATAAAATCTAAAGTGAGAATATTTTTTTGTTATTTTAATTTAAAACATTTTAAGTTTTATGTATAAATACTATTATTTGATAGATTTCTAACTTGTGCATTATTTTGTACTTAAAAACTTGAAATCTATATTTTAGTTTTTTCTTAATTCACAATACAGTTCCTTTATCATTGAAATATTATTGTTTTTAGTATTTTTAATCAAACAAAATTTAAGGCGAAATTCATAAGATCTTGTTCTAGAAGTAGTTTATAGTAGCTGAGTGGTTTGGGGCACCAGCTCACTGCCCTTTCCGTCGAGTCGTGGTTTTGAATCTTGGTGCTAATTAGGAACAACCATATAGCGATGCCGAAGCACACTGAAGCTCTGAAACGGATACATATCACTTGACATAGACGGAGTCATGATCTGGATACTACCGTTTCTCTTAATGACTTGTATAGGATATTTCAAACCTCTAATTATAATGCTGTTCTTTCAACTAATCTTGGGGAAATTTGATTCTTTAATTTTATAGTTTTTTTTATACTTTTTGATTCAAGTCTCCCAGTGATTTATTTTATTACTGTATAAACCAATAAACAAATTTCTAAAAATATTCCAATGTTTGGTGTTATTCTTCTGGAATATTTTTTTTATCATAGGATATGAGAAACCACTATTAAGTTAGTGTTTTCTTATTGATCTAAAGAAAGTAAATAGATGCATTCACCTCATGAATAAATATATCGATTTTCTTCTGGAATTCCTGTTAAGAAATATTTTTATGTAAGGATAAATCAAATTGTCTAAAAAGCGGTAAAATTTTATTCTTGTTGTATAAACTGTTTTTCTTTACCTAAATAACTTTCATTGCATGAATTATTTGTGAAGTATTTTTATTAAATATCTTCATTTTTGGTTAATATTTTGGGTTTTTTTTTCGAATATACTTTTAATTAATTTTTTAAAAATACTTTAGTTAGATTCTCACTTTTTTATTTATTCCACTGAATTTATTGTACTTCTTCAGTATTTATTTTCTGATGTTTGTTAAAAGTGCCATTTATATTTTCTATATTAATAAAAAATTAACTTTTTCTTGATGTAGTCAAAAGAAGAAAATTATGTTTTTAATTGCCTTACTTCCGGAACAGGAATATCACCAATAATCGTTATAGTTGTTACGCTGAATTATTTTTAAGTGTGGCGATATTATAACTCAATATTGTTGTGCCTAGGATCATTCAGAGGCAACTTCGAAGCAGTTGACAAAATATTTTTTATCCCTATAGGTTAGCGTATTATGCTATATTTTTCAAATTGTAATTATTGTGAAAGATTAATTTGAAAAAAAAACCGAATTTCTTTTCATTCATAATATATATTTGAGGATTTAGCATTCTACGATCTTTGATGTTACTCAAAAAAAAAAAAAAAAACAGCAGAATTTATATGCGGATTTAGTCATTTTATGGGATCATTAACTTAATTATAGATGCAAATTCAAACCCTGAAGCTAACCAGTTATTTTCATGCAGTTTTTTTTTTATTTCATGACAAAATTAAAACACATTAAATTTGATGAAGTAATTTACAAGGTTTTCAGGTATCCAGTGGTAAATCCTAACACTTGTTAAGCTTTGATTCTCTAATGGCTAGAAAAATATACATATTTTGTAATTTATGGAAAAAATATATTACTTTAAAAAGTTTTAAAAATAATTTTTATGTATTGCTTTATTATTTGGTAAAAATATTTCAAAGCTCCAAATTATTACAGTTTTTAACTCTTAATTTTTGAAATCATTATTTTGCATTTGTTTTAAAGCATTTCATTGACTTTTGCGTAATATTACATGGTGAAAATATATTTTGTTTACATGATTTGGTATTTTGTATTCAAATAATTTATAATTGTAACATTCTTCTGAATGCTTTAGTTTTTTAAATGATGAGAATGAATAATAAAATATAGCACAAATTATTTTGCAACGTAGTAAATTCTTCGATACTTGAAACAAGCGTCATATAAATATGTAACCTCGTGTAAATAATTTTCAATTTTTCAATATTTTGTGTACAATTTCTATTATGACAGGTGCTGAGTAACACACACACACATACACACACACACACATACACACACACACACATATATATAACAATATATATATAGGTTTTATGATAAGGGTTTCTTATATCTAAGGGTTTGTATAAAATTTTATTTATCTTATTGTAATATTGAAAATTGTATTCATATGCTTCTAATTATTTTGCATTACTTATCACTGTAAGCAATTTGTCTAATAATCTGATATTCTATTTTTGGGAAACTCGTCTGCTTTCGTAAGTCTTAGTGGATTACAAGTACATCTTTAACTAAAAGAACCTTCTGATATGATCAAATAATTTAATCATGAATATATATTATTATTTCAAATGAAATTTTGATGATAGTTCTTTTTCAATGAAAATTTTATTCATTTCTCTCGGTTTTATAATGAATTAGTTCAGTTGTAGGCCTGTAATTAAAAATTGGTGTTCAGTTCAGTTTTTGTCCTGAGATCGAATCTGAGTGTATTATTAGTATATACGTACATCTGAGTAACGGAATACAGATACTTTTAAACAATTTATGACATATATCTCTTTTATAAGAAATGTATAGTAAATTTTATTTGATATTTTGATATTTATATGTATTTAAAATTCTTATTTTTAGAAAAAAGAAATGTAATTAAATTGATCTTGAAAGCTGTAGCATAGGATACTATCTTTTTTTTAAATTACAACTATTAGAATTTTACTTTTATTTTACTTTTTACTATTTATTTATTATTTTTACTTTTATTAACCTTTTGTAGGGCGTCTATAAAAGAGACACAAAAAAACTGATTAATTTCTTAGAAGATTACAAAGAATAATATACATTTTTTTTCTTTTGTGTTTATTCGTGGTTGTACGAATTTCGAAGATTGTTATGAATATTTTTATATTTTCTTATTTTTCATTCAGCCACTAACAACTGTAGACACAAATCTATCAGCAAACGTATGCTTGATAAGGAATAACTGGTTCATGATTCTTTTGAGACAGTGTTAATCACTGAAAATGATTCTTGAACAGTGAACTTAGAAAAACATTACTCGATTTCTTTTTTAGTATTATTATGTAGTAATCATTTCATTTAGTTGTAAATATTTTAATATTTCACCTCTCTATTCCCGAATTTTTGAAGGAAACACAATTTGTTTACAGATAATGGTTTGTTTTAATGAATTAAGTACAAATATAGCCAAATTAATTGTCTTTCATTCAATTAACAAGGGAAATAACTTCATTTATGTTGGTATTCAGTTGTTCCCTTTGACTGGTTCATTAGGAAATCATTTGCATTGAACAAGACAAGCGTTCTTAAATAATCTATGTGATTTAAGATTTAGATCAGAATTGTGGGAGTTTAACCAAAAAAAAATTCATAATGATACAAACATATCTGAGAATTCTGCTTTAAAACTTTTTTCTTTGTAAAGTACAAGATATATATTCATTTGAAAAGTTGATTTGAAAATTGTTTATTATAAGGCATATTATTAATAATTCTGTAATGCGCAATTGTTTAATATTCATAGTAATTTTAATGCATAAATTTTGCTTTAATATTTACTTGAAAGATGATTTATAATACGCATTCTAACTGTCTTCTGTTTGAATGAGAAGATAAGAATATTCTTCAAATCTTAAAACAGAAACATATGCCATTTTTATACATGCTATTTGACATTTTTTGGAAGGAAATGCTAACAAAATAACATTAATGAACAAATTTCTGTTTGTTACCTTACATGAGATATGTATACGAAGCATACCTTTAGCTATAATTTCATTGCTTGAAACTTGAACATTTTTTTTTTTCAACTCACAAACGTTTGTAAAACGAAAATGATAAATATTGTTGTTCTCTTTCAAAATTTTAAGCTTTCATAATCTAAAATATATGCATGAAGATATTAAATATTACATGGAATTCTCAAGAGTTCTTAAAAGGTAAATTTAACATCATACATATTTTTGAAAAGAAAACAAAATAAATTTAAATGCATTTTGAAATTAAAATTTGGATGCGAAAAAAATAGATTTTTCAAAACAAATCACATTTCTCTGATACAGAAGTAAGGATAAGTTCAAAAATCATCAATTTTATTTGATAAGTTAAATAGGATAAAGAAAACTAATAATCTAAATAATACAAAAAAATTGACAGAATTTTGTAATACATATATAGTAGACTTTAAAAGTATCAAATGAAGATTTAAAAGAAAAGAAAATAATGGGGGGGGGGGTTAGTGTATTAACTTTTACTTATCGAGAATTCCCAACTCTCGTCATATGAGTTTGGTAAAAGCAAAAAATTAAGTAAATTAAATTTAACATATACAAATCTATTTTAAGTAAAAATTAATGCTTATGGACTGAGTGGCTTAATAATGTTTTTCTAAATATTTCAAAAAAGTTTTTAACAAATTCAGCATTTGTAAACATTTTTTTACCTTGTTTTTGCTTGATTATTTATAGTTATGTTCTAATATTAAGACGGATGATGAGTATTGAAGGGGAGGTCCCTTCTCTCGACTCTTAAAATGTTACTTTGGAATTTGCGTTTGTTTAAATATTAGGTTTATATATTTTTATGAGATAAAGCAACACATGCCGATGATGTGCAAAGTAGCAATTTTATATTAGAGAGGAAAAAAAAAATAGAGAACAAGAGTGAGTTTGAATTTACCGCATTTGCCTATTTATGTAGACATAAAAAAATGCTTGCCTGAAATAAAAGTTTGCCTGAAAGAGACCAAAATCAGATAATGCTGGTGATAATTTTGTAGGACTGTTGACCATTCAATTTAGTGTACAGTTCGTGGATGCTGGCTAAAACTTACAAAATGCGCAGTGCACAATAAGAGGAGAACGCTGTTTTAATATCTCCATTAATCAAACTTTTTAACCTGTTAAATAATCATAATTTCATTAAAAAACTTATAAAATAATGTATAATTTCAGTATTGAAATAATTAAGATACAAATTTATTTTTTCTTTGTTAGAAATTTACTAACAATTAACAAAAGTTCGTAATCGTAAATTTCAGTTTTCAATATACGGATGTAAAATTTAATTTTGACAAGGAATAGTATCTGCAGTTCTAATCCACCCACATTCTTGGTATTTTTCTCTTTTAAAATACAATTGCATGATTAAACATATTAACATAAATTCATTGAAAGGAAAAAATAAGTAAATGAAAATAAAGATTGATACTCAATGTAGGATGTTTAAATAAAGAACATGACAATATTTTGATCTACAGTTACCATTTCTAAATCTAGGGAAAACTATTTAATAAATGCTTTTCTGCTCTGAATTTGAAAATGGATTTATTCACAACTAATGAAAAAATTCCTTCTGAAACCATGTGTGCCATATTGTGTATTCTGTTAGGATTTACAGAGATTTAATAAGTAAAAACTACGAAATAACGAATATCTTCCTAGATTTAATTACATTTATTTCGACATTAAACTTGATGACAAATAATTAAGGGTAAGTATAATAATATAGCTTCGCATAATTATCAGGGTTGAACACCATATTTACTTGATAGATCATCCGCTTGGACTGCTGTTTATTAGCACTCCAGTAGTTATCACTCCTCCGGCAACCCCTAGGTGGCTTTCTTGAACGCAAGGGAGTTACAATTCCCAATTTTGAAAACTCATTGATATTGTTTTTTTTATCCTAGGGTAATGTATTACATACGTATATAGTCTTAAAGGCTTGAATGACAGTAGCTACCAAATCAGATGCCTGAGTGTTGTAGAGAAATATATGTACGAATAAATAAATGTGAGAGGCAATATCGAAATTTAAGAAATTTCATAAAATGGTTGGATAGTTATAAGTTCTACTATCAATGTTCTAGTGTCAATGGAGCATTCAGGCAATTTCTACAACTTTATAGGCTCTTCTATTATCTAGGTGAATTTCTATGCACTTGTGGTGATTCTTTTCTGAGTCTTGCTGATATAACTGTTATTGATGAGTAGCAGATAATTTTTGTGAATAGGCATTTCTTCAGAAAATGTGGAAATGTCTGCTTTTCGCCTTAGAAGTTACCAGTTATGGTAGAAGTCAGGTTTATTTCTTTCTTCCTAGCATCACCATGACTGTTTATCCATTCACTTCTTTTCATTATATTCATTATGAATTTTTATTTACTTAGGATAAATTTTTATGTTATTAATTTGCTTTTAAAGTATTGTTCAAAACACTTTTGCTTAACTAGTAATAACTCACGACTGGCATTTTATTTTCGAAATAATTCTAATGGACTTGAGTGATTTGGATGGTACTAATTAAGTTCTTTCCGATTATCAGCAATGTTCTTCGAAATACAGGATGTTTTCCCCTTTTCAAAAATATTCAAAAAAATATCTTTATTAGATATTTTAATTAATGAAATAAGATTTTAAGAGTAGCATATTTTATAGAATTTTTTAAATAATAAACAATTCTTTCTAAAGGAGAAATTAAATTAGGAGGTTTTAAGGAATCTATTTGAGACAAATAGAAAGTTTTATAAAATCCAATATCAGCGAAGAATATTTAAATGGATCTTACTCCAATTAAGTAACTCAAAATACTAGTTAGTGTCAATGATGAAGAAGAAGTGTTTTATTGTTAAATTGCCTAAATCATTGAAATATTTCGTTAAATTCACTAAAAAATCTTTTTTTAAATTTCCACAACTCTCATTTAAGTGGAACAAATTTTACGATGAAAAGCTTTATATTCTATAATTTTCATAGCATTTTGAACCAAGTGATAGATACATTTTTTTCTGATTACAAAAACATTACAAATCAGTAAAAATAACATTGTTATGAAAAATATGATTTATTTAATAGAATTATGAATAAAGAACAGTAAAATACCAAATTATTTATTTATTTTGTTTCCTCATGTAACAAAATCCTTTAATCAAAATTTCAAAGATATATACTCCAATACTCATAGTTCAATAAATATTTAAGGTCAAATTACAGGGTTTTTTTAGTTTAGTTTTTATTAACGTCGCGCTACAAGCAACACGAGGGCAATTGGCGACGGACCTAATTTTGAACCACGGTCAAGTGACGAGGACGACACCTGAGCTGGCACCCCCTTCTCCTAACATCCACACCACGCCAACTGGAAGACTTTGGGCCCCGAACAGATTTAACGTGCATCAGCCACAGCTACACGGCGGGTCTTTGGCGGGCAAGGATCGAACCCACGACTGAACAAAAACCGCCGGCCGCAAATCCTCGACCTTGTCCACTAGGCTATCGTGGCACCGTATTACAGGAACATCAATAGTAGAGACTTAGGGGACCATACGCTAGTATATAAATGTTTATTATCGATTTATTAATAACGTGATATTAAAATAAAGGGGGGGGGGAATGAATCAATATTACCAAAAGCGCTTTTGTAAGAAGTTGCTACGGATTACCATTGTTGTCAGTAAGATAAATGATTACTCAATAATGTCAGTCAAACCCTTTAACCAGTTTATTCAACCTTTGAATAAGTAGTATTAAAGTAAAATATATTTATGAAGCGGTTAGCGTAACTCATTTGCAAGAAATGATCCTAATAATAATTATTGAATAATTTTATGGACTGTTAGCAATAGACGTCTAATGGGACCCAATTCTGGCAGACGTGTTTTGAATACCACCTTACATTTGCTTTGACATCTAATTTCTCTATATCTCTTCATTCCTCATTCGCTACACTAAAATTGATCTCATCCCTTTGACGGTAAGTTCTGGAAATAGGGAAGACTACAAAATCAGAATAACACTATTTATTTTAAAAGTTTCCCAAATTAAACAAAACAGATTGAATTAATTTAAAGGAACTAAGCAAGCCACATACTCATAATAATTAATATCAGTACTAAACTGTAGAATACGACTGGGAAAACTCCAATTATCAGCAAGAAGTATCTTCACATTCAATTTGCCAGTACCAACTCAGTCGCCAACTGAATTGATTTCCTTCCTACCCCAATTCTTCTACTCGTCCATCTATCTGTCACGGTTACAGAATTTAAGCTGTCACTTTATTAGGCGATCTCCTGGGCGTCATAATGGTAAAAGAACTTTAGACATTCCATTGTATCTCTTTTGTTACTCTCTTTCTTAAATAGTATGGAAAATTTATATATATCACGATTCTTACAAGATTAGTCAAACTGTGTAAAAAAGCAGCTTCAGCGTTCAATTACAGAGAATGAATCAGTTATAGAGAACTTTAGAACCCAATACAAAGTTATCTAATCGCTCTTTTACAGTTTTATTGCTATGTCTAGAGTTCAGATCGAATGAAATTTGGAACATAATTTTTATAGCCCGTTATATGACTATTTATGTGCAAATAATTGATTCTCTACGTAATATTTCTGATTAATTTAATAAACAATGGAAATTTAGTTAATTAATTATTCCATTTTAAGAATTTAATTAGTTTATAAAAATTATCTCTCATTATTTTACTTTTAAAATCAATATTTAAATTTTATGCTTTGGAATTTCTTATTTACTATTGTTTACATACATTGGTTATATTCAATTCACTATTTCTTTATATATATATATATATATATATATATATATATTAGAATTTGCTTCATCGAAAATATAATAATTTATGACAAAAGCATACGCAACATAAACGATCAAATATGAAAATCTTTATGTGTCCTATTTAAATTTACAAATTAGAGTGTCAAGTACAGACACTTATATTAAAGAAATCGTCTAGACCATATTTTTCGAAGTTATAATTCAATATTGATTTTATAATTAAGCATTAGTCTTTGAAATCAAAGCTTTTAAGCTTTATTTCTTTTCTTTTATTCAAATAATGAGAAATGAAATATAATATCTAAGATTTTATCCTTACGAATGAATTCAGTACTGTTAATTTGCTATTTTTTCTGTTTTTGAGTAAAAAAGAATATCTCCTAGTAAGAACTATTAAGGATAGCTATTAATGTATAAATATGTAGTACACTGTGTACATTGAATAAACTAAATTTTGTAAGTTGGGTATTTGAATTAAACCATAATTCTTATAAATATTGTTGTATATTTGCAGATTTTGTAAACGATATAGCACATTTTATAATTACTTGTGAAGAGAGTTTTTATTGGTCTTTCAATAATACTTTTTAATACTTTAAATAATATTCTAATTAAAATGAAATTCATGCCCCAACAAGAATTTTATTAATATTTCATAATTAAACGGTACAATGAATAAAAGTGCATTTTTAGAGAAAAGTGCAACTTTTTGAAATTGAATTTATTAATTTTAAACTAATTCTTTGAAATATTTACAGATCTTATTAAATATATAGGGATTATAGTGTTTCTTAAAAAAGTTACAAAATATTTCACATGAAAATTGGAAATAAAAGATCCATTATAATAAGTGTAACTAATAAAAACGCCAAATGAATCACACGCATTAGCACATGTTGATCAACATACACATTTATAACACTTTAAATCAAAACTTACAACTAAACTTTTACAACAATAAATATTTACATATCTTTACTATAATACCTTAGTCTTTTATAGACTGTTTGGACAACGTGTTTTGGATTGTTAAGATTGTATGAACAGTGAAGTGAAAAGGATGATGCCTTACTTAGTACCCCATTCATCAAACTTCCTCACCATTCAAGTAATTTGAGGGTCAAACAAAATTTATATATATATATATATATATGGATTTAACTTTGATTCATATATTGTAAATGGGTCACATAATAATTACCTTATAAAGCCTTTTAAAATTGAAAATTCGAATCTTGATAAAATTGTAGAGACGAAAGAATTTCTTTTGCTGATTTATAAAATTTAAAGACAAATTCAAAATTATCTTCAAAATTAAGCATACAATATACAATATAATGAAATAAGTCATATATACAATCAGGCTTTTTATAGTTTTTTTTTGTAATATTTTCTGTATTAAATTTTAGCTTGAAAGGAAATATAACGCTTTACTATTATGAGTATTAAAGTGTTTCCATATATAATAATCAACAAATTCCTTTCGTCTTAAAATTCAAGTTATAGGTCATTTTATCATATTTCTAGGCATACAACAGTTAGTTTTTATTTAAAGGTTAGGAAACTCAACCAGATATCAAATTCTAAGTTTAGTCAGAGAAAATAATCTCTTTGATAAAATAAATACTTTTATTTTTCAAAATTAAACTTGCAATTTGAAATATAGAACTATCAGAAACGTTTGATTAATGGCTTATGTTCGAATAACTTATTATAATTATATATTGTATTAATACATCAAAGCTTAATTATTAGTTTCTAGCTAAATTTGAATATGAAACCTTTGAAATAAAATTATGGTTGCAAAATATCGATCAGCGAAATACTGTTGAGAATTATCTCATGAGCTTGGATATAGAAATATCTTAGTTTGTAACCATAATTAACTATATTTTAATGTTTAATAATATTAGTCAGATTTATATTGCTCAAATTACTTCATTTTAGTATAATTTTTAACTGAACTTTTTTTTTATGTTTTAAATGTAAGTTTTTAAAATTAAATAACACTAAATCCCTTCACTTAAAATAAATAAAGAAATAATATATACTTTTATTCTATGCGTGAACTAAAAATAAATATGTAAACAACTGGAGAAATGAGACAAAAAATTTAAAAATGTAAAAATTGAAAAATATAAAATTTATTATGGATATAAAACGAATGAAATTAAAAATAATTCATCCGTTTTTGAAACTTAAAAGTATACATAAAATATCTACCAACTTTGAAGCTTATGTGAAATTATTGATGTACAACTTAATTATAATGAAAGAAACTTTTGTTATAAATAAATGTATGCATATATTTTCTTCTATAAACAGAACATTTCTAAGAAATTTGTTTTCTCTTTTAACACTAATATTTTCCGAGTTTCTAAGTTATCTCTCATTTTTCAGCAAAAAAAAATGAATCACATTTGAGTGTCTAAGCTCGTATAAGGTGATGGAATTTCAATCCTCTTTCCGTTTTCCTGTTTCATTTTTGACACAGAAACTGTTTTTCGTTCAGATGTTTGCACGGAAGAATGTCTACGTTTCCCCGAGTGAAAAGAATGAAAACGGTTTAAGGTTGTTCTGTTAGTAGTCACCTGTTTCCCTTCCCAGAGATAGAAACAGCAGGAGATTTTACTCATGCAATACATCACCTTATTTTTTAAAAGCCTTCTGAAAGTATGATAAGGCTTTTCATAATAAAATATAGATTTTAGATGTGTCCCTTAATTTATATAAACTATACATTTTCATTCAATTTATTGTTCCATTTTCATAAAGAAGATAGTTGTAGGAAGAAGATAAAATCATTTAAATATTTTACTCTAATATATTATGTAATATTTTAATATATTATCATTTTAATCTCTAGCACAAAAACTTTTTGACTGACATCTATATAAAAAATTCATAATATAATTAACAACTTATTAGTTCATATATTTTCATATAATCTCTAGCGTGATTAATATATACTCTTACAGATAAATATTTAATATAAATTATTAATTAACTTATAAATAAATGTTTAATATTAATTATTAGTTATATTTATTTAGAATTTGTTTATTCGTATGTTTTGATACATGTGTTAGAGAAAAATCAATACTTGTGTGAGAAAGGTAATTATATATATATATATATATATATATATATAATATCTTACATTTTTTTTATCTTATATTTATATATATATATATACATAAAATTCGTATCTAGTTATAGTAAAGCAGAAATGTGGTACTGATTGAAACCGCCTACGTAACTAAATGATGGAATATTGCGGAGTTAGCATTCATATCTTGAAAATGGAACGAGATAAGGGAAAAAAATTACAAAGTTGTAGAGTATCATGGTTTAACATGAAGAGACATCATGTGGACATTAATGCGAAAAATAGGACTGTTAAAATGCGCACTATTTCTCTCGTGATTTCCTATACTGTGACATCACAAATCTTGAATCGAAGGCTAAATGATTATCTTTAGGGCCGAAAACGACACCTTAATGTAGCACGGTTGTATCGCTTGTAGTCCGCAATCAAAAGGTTGTTGCATCCTTGTACTGAATCTCTTTATAAACCGAGTAGACAATACGTATATCGAGTAAAATTGTGTCACATCAATTCAACTTGCTTTGGGTGCTCGAAATATTTGCAATATGTAAATACCTAAGAATCGTCACATCTGTTCTCGTGAGACAGTTAAAAAGCGACTGCTTCCTAAGGTTGATGCTTATGGTCAAGGAACGATTTTCCAAAGCTGAGTATTTTGAGATGATTTTATTGTAGTGTAAAGGTGAACACACGCACGATCAATAGCAAGGTTGTACTGGTAACGTTTCCCTATTCACAGTCCTATTCTTCCACAACCTTCTCACCAATTTATCCAAACTGTTATAAAACATTTAAGGTAGACATGCTGTGTGATTGTTCGAGCTCGATCTGGCAGACCAGGTTAGGTGGGTGGGCAAGTTCATCGGATAAAGTATTAGAATACCCCTCGAATAGATGAAATTCAGCACAAAAGAGCTCATTCAACATTGTAGCATCTCCTAGAAACAGGTTTGGAAAATCCTTATCGAGTTATGCGCTCATCCATAGCGACCAAAGCCTCAGCAGATTTTACTGGACGAGGAAGCAGAATGACACTTATGCATGGTGCAATTCAGCCAACATTCTTGGAAGATGTAGTGTTGACGGGTGAGGCATGCTGTTCAAAGAAGGAATTGTACTATAGACAAATCAGCCATTACTGGAAGCCGGAAAATCCTACTTGTTTTATCGACGATCAACATCAAATGCGATTTGCTATTAACGTTTGATTACAATAGCAAGCTCATCGGCTCAATAGTTTACGATGACCTATTAACTGGTGCAGGATATTTAAATTTGCAATAGAACTTAATACTCGATCTTGTGGAGAATCTCCCGTTGTTTAATCTCAGAATCTATGGTTTTAACATGACGACGCGCCTGTTCATAAGACATCTCCAGTGAAGCAATACCTCATCAAGGAATTTGGGAACAAAATAATTGGATATGACGGTTTCGAAGAGTGGCCTCCACGTTAGCCTATTCTGACTCCACTGGACTTTTTCCTGTGTAGATATTTGAAACAGCAAGTGTATATTACTCCACTAAAAATATTGCAGACCTTTTGAGACGCATTATGGACACTCCTGCTAATGTGTCACGCTCTATGATCTAACATGTGCAAAGTAACATTTAAGCAAGGATCCAAATGTGCATTGCAACTGACGGTGAGAAGATTGAATATCTGAGATAAAGGTATATTTCTATAAATAGCTGGTGTTTTTTTTTCTTTCTCCGATTGTTTTGTTTTGTCACAGAGTAGGAAATCACGAAAACACAGATATGCGTTTTAACCATTCTATTCTTCGCATTAATGTCCACAAGGCGTCTTTTCGAGCTAAATAAATGATGCTTTACAATGATGTAAATCTTTTTTTTCCCTATCTCGTTTCGTTTTTGAGATAGGAATAATAACTCCGCAATGTCCCATCAGTTGGCGCTTCAGGTGATTTTATTCAGTAGCGCTAGTCTACATTACATACATTACATTTTGTGAATTTAAGAGCAATCGTTCCGAATTTAAGAGGGTGGAATGGGACTTTATTGGGTACCCTGTATATATATATATATATATATTTGGGCAATAAATTTTGCCAAATCTTCATATTAATTATATACAAATAAGATTTGACAAAATGCATTACTCAAATATTTGATTAGATCAATTATTAATTTTATTTATGTTTCCTAGTGTTGAGAAAGGTTTCTTGATCATTTAGAAACATTTATAGTTTATTAAATTTTTTCATTGAATGTAATGTAATTAGTTTAAGACGTAATTAGTTTTTTGCAGTACTTAAATAATTATTAGGTATTTACCGAAATTTTTAGGTATTTTATAAAAAAAATGACCGTTTTAAGAAATTTATACCTTGTATGTTAAGCAATAATCCTGATTTCTAATTTCAAAAATTACGTTAGATTAATATTAAATGGAAGATCTTGAAACTTTTGGAAATGTAGAACATCTTCCTAATAAATAATGCATTTTTCCATATATATACACCTTATTTTTACTTCTGGTGTTGATAATAGTTTTAACTTAGTTCTTGCAAAAATAATTTTACGGACAACTTACATTATGATACAAAAATTTCTTGACTCAATATCATTTCTTGGTACAGTATAATCATTTGAATTTGTTCTCTTTACAACCCACAAATTTTAAGAAAAAATTCTGACGATATTAACTTAATTAATTTTGTTAGACACAAAAGAGATTTTGGAAAAGTTTTCTAGCAAAAAACATAGATAGTCAAATAGAATGATTTTATAATCATTATGTTTGAAATCATTTACAGGGCTTTTAATTATCATACATATATTTCATTCAATTTCGAAACTACATTGAAGTGCTAAACATTTCCTAGTTTATTATCAAACAAATGATAAATAATGAAGGTATTCGTTAATATATGAATTTAGACGTCCTTTTATTTATTCTAAGGTAAAAGAGATGTTTATATTAGGAATATTTAATTAATCATGTTTAAGCAGTATAAATACAGACTAGGAATGACTGCTAAATTTCATTCATGCTATTTTTTAAAAAATTGATTTATTATCATAAGTCACACTAGTACAAATAATCACCAATGTAAAATTATACACTTCAGGTATTGTCTGGAAACAATATGTATTGTATTCGGACAATCATATAACTTTGAAAAATATATGACTCAATCACTGTAACTACAAAGCCTTAGTGGACAACGTAATGTTTTATTAATAATTTGTAGCATTCAAAATTCTTAACTTTTGCACTATTTATTGCTTAGAATTCCTTTTCTTTATCTTTTCTTTTTTTTTCTAAATAAAATTTCTTTATTTATTAAACCCTAATTTGTAGTACTGATATTACAAAATTAAGTGCACAGTTTAATGTGCTTATTTCTTACATGTAACTTATTTTATATTGTAACGTAAAACTGAAATTTATTTTTTGAACAAAACAAATAACTGATCATAACCAATAAAAAGTAATTTATAAGTTTCATACATAATTTATATACGTATGTTTTAAATTTTGATAATTTGCCTCAAATTATAGGACCGACTTCTACTGCACTGAATATAAATTTTAAAATTAATTCATGCGATGTAAAAGTTAATTCATCGTCAAATGTTATAGTAATATTTGTTAAAATTGAGTTTTATATGTTTGTTAGTATTAACTTTGTTCGTCAGGCAATATACACTTTGCAAAAATATTATGACTTATAAATTCAAAAGTTAATATTTTGAGTTAATGTTAGCTACTATTTGTAGATTTTTTGTATGATATATCATTGAAGAATATAGTTGAAAATACAAACTAAATAAATTAATCTACAAAGAAATAGTACGTTTGTGCTCTTTCCTGTTAACTTAACCATGTATTAATTTACTTAATTTTACTCAATAACTAAATTATAAATTTCATATACTTTACTCGCGATACAAATTCATTTTTTCTTTTCAGTGAGTAATGAAATTAAAAATGGTTGACTTTTTTTTTTACTCTAAATAGTTTGTAAACTCCTAATATCTACACGAATGAAAAATAAAATGTTTAACCTTAAGATAAGTGTAAGCATAAGAGATGGACTCAAATTACAAATTTGAAAACTACAACTGGATATATTTTAGTTCGAAATAAATGTGCGAAGTTTAAATTTTTCCTTAGACTATTTTTAAATAATATTTTTAAAATATATTATATATTTTTTATTTAAAGCAAAAAATTTAAAAAAATAGGCATTGAATAATATTTAGTGTTTCATTTCTAAATTTTGAAGTTAATTAACTTCAGTGAACGCTAAAGTGCTCCTTTCAACTACAAACGTAGAAATGAAACGGAAGTAAAGTTGTTATGGAAAAAAGTTTAACCTAAAAACTATAAATTTATTAATAAATTATGAACATAGTAAATTTAATTGTAAAATATTTAAATAATTTTCAAAGTTCAATTATTTAAACAATTTACTTTATTTACTTTGCTTATTCCATAATCATGAAGATTTCAGATATACAAAGACTGTCTACATTAATGAAAGTAAGATATTGTGTATGTGTGTGTTTGTAGATGATATAGTGGAAACATTGCATAACCCAAAAGTGTGAAATTTTGTACATAGAATTTATGTGTGTTAGCTGTGTGCAACTGAGAGCCATTTTTTCGAAATAGGATTAAATGTTCTAAAAATTAATGTTGTTGGGATCGATACGATATATTTGTTTTCACTGCGTCTAATTCTTGATCCTATTACGTCATATGATGACGTCACAGTATATCTATGATTTCTATATACATAGTACATTTTTCTTTGAGCACGAAAATTGCGTTAAAAGTTTTTCTGTTCTCTCTTAGAGCTGTCGTTGATAGTAATAACGTCAGATCTAAGCCTATTTTATCTTTCTAAAATAGTTTTTTTTTTATTTAAGCACTGTTAATATTAAAAATTATTATTCAGTCTTATGCTACCTGTTATATATTGCATCGTACGTTTTGATTACTTAATATTCTCATATGAAATGTATTGTTTTTTAACATGTAAAGGTATTTGTATGATTTTGGCCCAAGATGTGTATTTATTGAAGTCAATTTGGTCATTTTAAAAACCTTTTAACTGTAAATTTTTAATATCTTGATTTTTCTTTCAGTTATAAACTGCCTGTTATTGATTACTTGACAGTTTCTTATCAACTATTTTTAGTAGTTAATTTAGGATTCCTAAAATATAAATTGGTTTGAATTTTGAAAATCTTTTTGGTAGAAAATTGAAATACATTTATTACTTAAGCCTATTATATAATTTCAAAATAGTTTTTTCGTCTGTAATAAAGGTTGAAGTTCTTAATACTTTTACAATTTAAAGTTGTCTGACATATAACACTTATAGCACCCGAAATATGACATATTTTTATGAAGGGTACTGTTCTGAATTCTCAGAGGTAGATACATTATTTTTAAGCTATTTTGATTTTCATATTATCTTACTTTTAATTTTATTGAACTCTTTAGTTATCAATGTTTATTAGTTATTTTATGATTTCTAATCTGTAATGGTTTGCATATCACCATGAATTGAATTTAATTAAGTGTTATTTTCTTGATGCTTATTCAGTGGTCTTATGAATCTTGACCTAAATTGCTTGAGTTATTTATAGAATACTTTGCTAAGTAATGAAATAAGTTATCGAACAGTTGAAATTAAGTAATAAAATATTCCCTTGCCAAGTAATCCAATCCAAAGCAATAGCTCTTAACTTTTCCCTTCCATTGCTTATTTGGTCTATGATTGCAATCAATCTAGCTTTGGTGTGCAACATATTCTTGTCGATTACATCATCAATGACTAAGACATATGTGGGGAGTTCACTTACAAAAGTGATAGAACAGCTACCCTAATTCGGGAGGAACTATTACTATAGAACTGCTTTGTTGGGGCCCAGATCATATGACTCTGCCTCTGATATAACGGCTGCCTCTGAAATTTTATTTTTCTGTTCCCAGATATTTTATAATAGATGATTCCTTAGAACAGTACTTGTACCAGTTTCACTGATTTCCTGTATTTGACATCAGTGACACAGTAACGGTAAGTGAAACACCTCCTACGAAGAAAAGCTTATATAATATTCACTTTGTTTAATTAAAAGCAACAGAAGTTATAGTTAAATAGTGACGTAAATGTCTATGCAAAGGGATCACATTTGTGAAAAAAATAAGTATGAATGAGAATTAAAAACTGTTAGATGCGTTTTCCTTTTTGAGCTTTGTACTGATATCTAGCTATACTTTGTATAAGTGTAAATTCTACATTATATATATATATGGGAAAAATATTAAAATTGCGGAAAACAATTTTATCAAAAAATATCGTTATCTAAAATTATCTAAAAAATTATATTAAATGTTATAAGACATAAAATAAATAAGGTTTACAATTATTCATTTTTATAGTTTTAATATTTAAGCTAATTTTTCAAAAAGTAATTAGTTAATCAGTTTTAGCTCAACTAAAAGAGAAATTATTATGAATATTTTAAACATATTAACTATTTTGATACTTATAAGTAAATACATAATATATTTCTATATATATATATATATATATATATATATATAACTCTTCATTACATTCGACAAGGTAATTGCTGTCGAATTTGCTTTTTATTTCAATACTAATATTTTTCTTCATGATACTTTTTAACGCGTTATTAGCGTAAAAAAATTCACGTACAGTTCAAGTGCTGAATTTCAATTTGGTATTCTTGTTATAACGATGTTTCTTATTCAACCAATTGCTAACTAATGCTAAATTACTTTTAAACAATGACCAAAAATATAAACAAACATTACGGATTCATATGTGTCATTTAAAGGCTTAATGAATAGAAATGTATGCTTTGAAAATACAAAGACAAAAAAAACTTTAAACATTTCTTAGATATAGCTAACAAAATTTAAGATTATACTACTTAGAGTCTGAGGATTTAACAGTGTGACGACATCTTATTACTTATTTCGTTGCACTTCAAGCTTAAATACATATAGTTAGTATATAATAGGTATGTATTGTGTTCGAGTTACAATGCCTAAATAAATCTATATATAGTGTATTTAAGGGGACATCGGAAAAGAATGGCTATTTTCTTCGTCTTATTGAGAGTTGTTAGTTAACGAAGTATATACAGTTTCTACAAATATACACACACACACACACAAATACACACACACACACACACAAATACACACACACACACACACATACGTGTGTAAGATATTAGATAATAGGCCGCATAACATTTTCTGATCATCAACCACCAAAAATTTTAAAATTCTTTTATTGATTCCTCTACAAAAATGAGTACAAAAGAAAAAAAAAAAACTTACCTATTTCTTAAATAAATTAAATCGTTTACTAAACAGTCAAATTTTTTTTTACTCTTTTGATTTTGACCAAATCAATTTTTTTACATAAATCAATGAGAAGGATGTTCTTGATGACTCTTGGCTAAAGTAGCAATAATTAGCTCAAAATTTGTTCATTTCAGTCTTATTTTGATTCGGAGCTCCGTATTCAATTTATTTCTTTTCTATGTTAAAATAGAATTAACATGACTGAAGCCAGATTCAACCATATATGAGCGTTGAAATATAATTAAAAAGGTAAATGCTGAATTACAAGTTTCGGATAATTTTGCTTAGTAATTACATTCATACAAAATTTACTTACAGTTAAATTATTATAACAAATATTTGCTTGAAGGTCACCTAATAACTCTTTGTCTTGCAAATAACTGTCATCTTGCAAATAACTGTCGTTATTTTCAACTTGAGCAGAAAAGGGCTCGATTGTTCATTATGGGATATTTATATTTTTAATATTTCCAATGTGTAATTTAAAATTATCGCTTAATTTTTGAAGATAAATTGTTTGTATTTCCACTTGTACGTCGATTATATCCAATTGTCACAAATTTCGAAAGTATTGAAAATCTCGTAAAAATGATGGCTTAAACAAGTTTAATTTATCTTAAAAGCATAAAATAATTGCTCGTGCTAGAAATGATGTAATATGTTTTAAATGGTGGCGTGTTTGAATATCGTAGAACTTTGTAAATACATTGCCAAATAAGAAATATTGCTTTTATTTTCTGGCAATTCGTCACTTAAAGACTAGATTAATTTCAGTAAGAAATTCTGTAACTGCTTAAACAATTCAACAGGTTTTCGTAACCATGCACCTCCTGTCTACTACCGTATTTCGATTGTAATGATAATTGGTTTGATAGTTCGTCATTTTCCTCGCAAAGGTTATCAAACAGTCAGAGTTTAAGAGTTTGCGCTCTAATTTGCTCATCTTGTGTGGCCGTGGTAGCCTATTGGCCATGATTCGGATTCGTAGCCGGCGGTTTTTCGTTCAGACGTAGGTTCCATCCTTGGCCGTTAAAGACCCGCCGTGTAGCTGGGGCTGATGCACGTTAAATCTGTCGGGGTAAAAAATCCTCCCTTTGGCGTGGTGTGGAAGTTAGGGGAGGGGGTGACAGTTCAGGTGCCATCCTCGTCACTTAACCGAGGTTCAAAATTGCGAGATCCGTCGCCGATAGCTCTCGTGTTGCCTCTAGTGCAACGTTAATAAAAACTAAATTAAAATTGCACCATCTTGTAACAAAATGGTGCAAGAATCATTTCTCATAAGTTCGAGAAGGAGAACCCATCACGAAACACGCATACTTTAAATGTTAAAAAAAGTTAACTTATTATTTTAAAAAAATATGCAGGAATAAGAAACTAAATAAGCTGTAATCTATTATAAAAACTATACACACTATACTTGTAATTACAACACTATATATTGTAATTACAAATGAAATTCTAAAAAAAAATGTATATACTGCATTGTTGTCCATAAATTTTCTATTGAAAAACATTGGATTTCATTCATCTATTCCTGATGGATAACCTAAATCGTATCGACTCCTGTGTTAGATGTTTCTTGTATTTTGATTATAATGAGATAAAAATATCATTTTAATGTTAAACTACAAATGGACATACTAATTAATTTTGCTCATTTTCAGTTTTTGCTTCTTTATTTAGAAGTTATTTGTTCGGTTCTATTGATGCAATACTTTCTGTTGAGCCGAAGTGAATGTTTTAAATCATTTACACAGATGTGCAATTATTTAATCCTAATTGAATTGCCTAATTTGTTGTTGAATGCAGTTACTAGACTAGTCGAGAGAAGAGCCTGTTGTTTTGAATTTTTTTATATTTTAAAGAGAAAATGTATCCCCTTTTTCAACTTTAAGAATAACAGCTTAAAATGTTAAATAAGTTCTTAGAATTTCTAATAAGTTCTTGAGGTATTTGTTTGTACCTAAAGTTGAGACTTACTCTCCCTTATCTTTTTAAGAGGAGGATTTGTGGAAACCCCTAGTTAAATATAAAAAAAAAATTGTTGTATCACCATGAATTGATTTTGTTTTCTTAGTACCGAAATGCATATCTTATTATGTAAGTTTTAATATTATGTAATATTATAATTTTTACTTAAGTTAGAAAATGAAATTATTTAAATTATAAGTAACTTTTTCATCAACATTTAATTTTTTTACCTAAAAATTTGAGATTATACGAAGGAAAAAGTATTTTCTTATAAATACCACCTTTCAATAGAAATCAATTTGAAAATAAAATTTCTAAAATTTGTGAATTTTCACAAACTGAAAAGTAGAATTTTAAATAACTACAACAACTTTTCCATATATATATGAAAATAATTATTAAATAAGAGAAATAGTCTTTCTCTTTCAAAATGTAATTTAAAAATTACTTACATATTTAGTATTAACAACGTGATATGAATTTATATGGGAAGAGAAAAAATCGAAACTTTTCTTTTTTTCCTATTTTTCTACTTTTCCTTTCTCTCTCTCTCTCTGTATATATATATATATATATATATATATATATATATATATAT
>BMAW01087605.1:126885-143721 GCA_019974015.1 Nephila pilipes
TATATATATATATATATATATATATATATATATATATATATTTAACTCTCCGAGGTACGTTGGAAATGAATTTTTACTTACTCAAATAGTTATTGTGTTTTGTTCAACTAAAAAAAGATAATCCAATAAGATATTTATTCTGAATCATTTTTTTATCTTCAATTTATTGTTTAATTTTAGGAAAATATTCTTTTTAAAAATTGATTCAGCATTATGAAGAATACATTCTATATAAAAGACATATTTTCAACAAATGTAGTAAATCATTTTGACAGAAAATCAGTAGGCTTTCTGTAACGCATATAATTGTTTTAGGCTGCTCGGATGATATATTGAATAATATAAGTTATTTTAAATATAAAAATAGAGCAATTAAAAAGTTAGATGATATTCACACTAGTGTATGTTTTAAAGAATTAATTACCAATTTAAAGAGTTAATTACTAACCTGATATGTAATACTATCTTAATTAACAATGAGCAAAAAGGTCCAAATGATTTCTAAAACAACGTTCCAATAAGTTATTTATTAGACATTTTAATATATACAAAGAGTGAGCGAGTTTGAATTTAAACTCTTATTAAGATCAATTAACGAAATCGTATGAATGAAAGCTTAATGGTTATAAATAAAGGAAGAAATCAACAAATAGCAAAGATGTCATATACTTAAACTCAGATAATTTGATTTAATCATAATGAAAATTAAACAACACTTTGAGTTGAATATTATTTAGCTTAAACAATTTCAGTTATCCTATTTCAAACAAGTATGATATTACATCAGTGATATTAAACTTTTCTCTTGGTATTGATTGGAACAAAGTATGCATGTTTGGCAAATTAAAATAAACATTAATTAAACTTGAATTCAGTATGAAATCAATTACGCAATTAAGGGGATTCGGAACCTTTTCCACAATCTTTTTTTATACATCTAGAAGTTATGTTTTACCATATCATATATTTCCCTGATGCAAAATAATAATTTGAGATTAAATACTGTATTGTTGAAAACGGTATAAAAATTTTAACTTAAAAAAAAACTTTGGGGAAAATTTCAAAATTCTATTCCTCTTATATTTATTGATATTTCAAAGAAATCTTTCTGTAAAATTCTCAAAAATGTTTCGAAATGCTTCGTAGATAGGTTTTATAACTTATTTAGCTTTGGAGACAAAATAAAGTGTTAATATGTGTATTCTCAAATTTAACAAAAACCTCGATATCTCTAACATTTTATTTTTCTAAAAAATATACTCATTTTATTATGAAATGGATCTTTAATTTTGTTATATGAGTTATATACAGCAAACAAAAACTAGAAAATATTCGTAAATAATTGCAGAAGAATATTTATTTTATAAAGGTATTAGAGTACTGAAAAAACGCAAAGAAAAACCTTTTTAAAGTTCATGGCTCTGAAAAAAATTATTATATGATTCAGATTAAAATGCTAATTTAAACTTTTACTCATATACCTTTTTCTAGAAATAATTGCCTTTTATTATAATTTCAGTACGTCTTTATTCATACTTGATCAATTTTTTTTAAAATTATAGTTGCATTTTACCAACAACAAAAATAATGAAAAATGTTTTAAAAAAACCGTATAACAATTAAAAAAAAAATAAAACCTTTTTAAAATATTTCCTTAGTATATTATAAAATCTTTGCATCTATTTGAAAATGCATGATAGATATAATTACAGATTAAGGAATTATTAATATAAAACATAATTACAGAACATAATGATTCAATATAATACTATAAAGAAACATGAAATAGCTACTAAAACGAAAAGTAAAGCACTAAAAGTAAATCAATCAAAACTAGTTTTCGAAGAAGCATAGGATTACTAATATCTCAAATGAAAGAGTGATCAGATTCAAAAATTAGTTTGTTAACATTTTTCAATTTTCCTCCCTCAAACTTCAATTTCTCAAACGTACAAATGTAATAAGATAATAATTAAACATTTGAAATTAAATAAGTAAACATTTGAAAGATAATAATTCACAGGATAATACTATGAAATAGAAAAAAAAATGAGGTTTTTTGTCATTTTTTAAGTATCGTGTCCTCAGGAAAACCTTTTTTATTTTGCCTAATCTTAAAGTAAATGCAAAATGAGTGATATCTTGAAGTAAGAAATATAAAGTTTTTTGAAGTAATTATTCACGTACAATCTATAAGAATTACACAGACATTTGCGGAACTCGCTAAAAATCTAGTCATGAAATCATCAATTGGATTCAATTACAGTTCCTTTACACAGAGTCCTTCAGATGTCCTCGAATAGGAAATCGAAACTTGTTAAATCGCTGAATTCTCATTATTCGTTAATTGCTTCATCACATGCAAAATTTGCGGAAAAAGTACTATCTTTGAATTGCCATTTTTCTGGTATTTCTACAATGGACATACTTTGAGAAACATGAAAGAGATTTATTGTGTTTTAAAACAATCAAATTACGTAATTACGGTGAAATGGCGCATGACATTTACTTGTTTTATTTTGACTTTAAAGGGAAATTATATTATTTATTTTTTTATATCTTATTGATCCAGTTGTGATTCTTACGTATTGTTATAATTTTAATTTTGTAATAACTTCTTTGTTTATTTGTGTTTCAAACTCTTGTAACTCAATTACAGTAAATATCAAATTATATATATATATATATATATATATATATATATATAAATTAAATAAAAGAGAAAATAGAGTAAATTAATTTAAACTTGAAAAAAATTTAAAAACCTTATTGTTTTGAAAGGGCAGAAGTATGGAAAATATAGTATATTGAAGTTTGTGACAGGCTTTAGGCTGTTAAGCTGGTTGTTAATTCTAAAACCATTGGTAGAACTATCCACATTTACCAAATATATTATTAAAAATGGTTATGAAACCAAATGTATAATTTAAAATATTCTGAAAAACAAACCTCTAGGCACCAAAAGCTAAATTTAAAAAAAAATGAAAATTTATAAATAATATATATATCGTGTTACTCAACGCAAGATATAACATACGTACTAATGAAATATTCTATGTACATGTGTTTCTTACCAAGTTACATAATTTCATTGAAAGTATTTTGAGAGCCAAACAATACTGCTCTATATTTTTATTATTTTGATCTAAAGATGTTGCATTTAATGCAATTAGAGTTATTTTGCAAAATAAATATAAATACTAACAAATACTCTAACTTGTTTGATTAATAGTAATCACAGAAAGCATTCATACATTGAAAACGTAATTGAATTAGAAATATGATATTTTTCAAATAAGAGCCTAATTACAAATAAAGTATTATTTAAGGCTATAATTTTTTCAATAATAAAGAAATACATGTTTACCTGGTCCATATTTATTATTCTTTTCACGAAGCAATCATATCAAATTTCAAATATATTCGAAATGCAACCAGTATTAACTGCTCAAAAATAGAAAACAGAATAATCAAAAAACAATCTGCAGCATAAAGTTACCCTTACGTCATTTATACTACATTTTAAAGGCAGTGACATAGCATCTGTCATGAAATAGTAAAAAAATAAGCTTTTCAAAAACTGAAATGTAATCCGTATTAACAGACAATGAAATTACTTACATTATAAGCTTTAAGGGAAAAGAAGTCCTTAAATTGAGTATCGTAAAATTACTTAATACTTTGTTCTGTAGAAATGTATTAATTAAACGCTCTTTTAAAAATTTCAAATGCAATTATTAAACTAGTATAAGTATAGTAAGAAATATGTGAGAGGAAATTTACTTGCAGAATTCTGAATGAATGATTTCTAGCTCTAATCTGTAGTATATTTTAAATTTATCAGACAATTTTAAATTCTTTAAAATTCAAAATGTTTTTCCAAAATTGCCTAAGCATTTATTAAGCAAAAATTATGGATATCTCAAATATTCCTGGGTATATATAATTAGAGAATCTCTACAGAGTTGATGGTCCATAAATCACTTCTTTCTGTCAAATTTCATACGCGATAAGTCAATAAAGATAGAATGAGAATTGAACGAATCAGCAAGTTTTAATTTTCTATAACGAGCGATCTGAATAATTTCGAGTGAAATAACGTTAATTCATTTATTGGATGATTACAAGACTAAGCTTTTTGCGTTTGTACTTTATTATTCGGCTCTTGTGCCACACTCTAATCTGACACTTATATACAATTTAATATATTATGCAAAAGAGAAAATGGTATAATTGGGAACACGCAAGGCTATACAAACGAAATTATTCATTACAATGCAGATAATCCAATGTTGCTCTATCTATAATTCCACCCTAATTTACAGTTCTAATTTATGATTTAAATGAGAAATCTATCTGTGACAAGTCCACTTGTTGATTTTACGAATACGATTTTATTTGACAGTAACTAGGCAGATTTTTTTTAGAAGAATTCACTTCAATTAGCAAAACTAATAAAATAATTTTAAGTTCAGTAACAATGTTCCAGACTGCCAATTTCGTATCTTCTATCTTCCATTCTTTTCCATTAATTGCATATCATTTATATACAATTATTTCTAAATCACTTTATTTCATTTCTATCCAAATCTTATTATCTAATCACGTTTCAGTTCGGTTGGGAAGGAATTGTATTTTATGCAATTCAACTCAATAAGAGTCTCCAAGTTTTATGAAGAGAAAATCACGTATATCCAACCATCACAGACTTTTGTTGTATTAGCAAATATTTGCTAAACCTCTTGCCTTTTAAAATACTGTACATCACTCGCACCATTCAATAACTTATTGCTTTCTCCTTCCTTATAGTTTCAGCAGTTCTTAAGACTAGGTTATTATCCAAAATGGAGGGATTCCTTTGTATATATATACTATAATTTATAGATATGAGTTAAACAATCTAATTTGAGTTTTAAGTTATGATTTTTGATAAGTTATGTCGAATGTGCATATATCCTGTCTACGATAAGTAAGAAGATGTTTTTTTTAACGCAAACTTCCAGAAGCATCATCTAATTATTGATAAACTAATTTTGAAAATAACTTACATTCCTCAGCATCTACGCCTAGCAAAATTAAAAATCTTTCATGAATAAGAAGTTTAATTCATTGATTTATTGCCAAATTGATTTAATATTTTCATCGATGATGTATCATATGAAGAACAAAATGTTTTCTTCTTAACTTCTTTTTGAATAATAGAATAATTTCTTGCACCTTTTAACTTGTAGTATTAAAAAATTACTCTAATTCTGTGGTATTTTTCTTCCCATCAAATCTAATCCTCACAGAATGAAATTAAATTCCTTTCAGAAGAAACATAACGGAAAAAAACAAACGTCAGAAAGAAATTTGCTGAAAATCCTTACAATTTTTTGTTGTAATATTCGTTTAACAAGAAAAAAAATTAACTGTTCTGTATATTTTCAATTTTCTAAAAAAACATCTCTTATCAACACACACACTCACACACACACACACACACACACACATATATATATATATATATATATATATATATGTATATATATTTATTTTAATATATATATATATATATATATATATATATTAAAGTTATAAATTTTTCGTCAATAAAGAACTTTTCTTAAAGTTTCATTCTTAATCTTATAACACATGAAGTTACGTATATTGAGTTTTAATATTTATTTTACTAAAGAAAGTTATTTTTAATGTAATCTGAATTTCTTTAGTATTTTTGCTATTTGGACTTAATTTTAAGAATGTTTCTGCATCGGTACATAATTACTGATGAAATGAAGTTATTCTAAAACATTCCAGAGACAAAGGAGGATACTAACAAAGGATTTTTAAATGCCAATTTTCTACGAAAAAGGCATGGATGCTAAAATCGGGTGGCCATTTTATGGGCCCAAGTTTTTGAGATCCACGCAGAATCATCCACACCGATTACTTACAAAAAGGATAAAGAAAATAACTATAGAAATATGTGGTCGTTATTATACAGGTTGAGTGAAGGAATCAAGAAATATATCATCATTTGGAAGTGAAAAAGAAATTTTTTTTACCTTCAAGACAATGCATGAGTTTACACCTATGCAGTTTCGATGGCCAAAATCATAGAAATAAGGCTCGGATTATTACTTCTTATACCTTTTACATCGGATTTGGCTTCTAATGACTTTTCTTTATTTCCAAACTTAAAAAGAAAATATCTCGGTGGATTTATGTCGAATGAAAAGATCATCACTAACGGGTGCTTTTTTTGAGGGCTTTGTGAAATCTTGTTTTAGATGGCTTGATAAAGATAAAGAAATGATTCAAAATGTTCATGGAGTTACAAGCATATTATGATGAAGAGAAAAAAACAAGAAAGAAAAAAAATCTAACTTAAATAATTTCTTTTTTAAATAAATTTTTGAATGCCCCTCTTTTGTTTATGTCTCTCTCTGCATATATATATATATATATATATATATGGTCCTGCGACATCTCTTTGCACAATCGCTGTAAGTGCGCATTTAATACGACCAAACTGGTAGACCTTTCAACTTACCGTCCTAAATGATCCCAGATATGATTGGTCACTGACAAATCTGGGGATCGATCAAGTAGGCCTGGGGAAGGGGGGAAATATAGCGAATGTAGTTCTGTAAAACTTTTTCTGTGTGTGGGCGAGCATTGTCCTGTTGAAAAATGACTTCAGGGAGCCCTGTCATGAGTGACAACGCATGTGCCTGATGAATGTAACGAACGTTCCTTTGGGCGGTCATGGTGTGGTTTTATATTAAGGGTGACCGTGTGTCGTATGCGATGGCAACCCATACCATAACACCAGTTATGGGAGCGGTGTGCCTCCATGCAACGATTGAGACGTTCGCAACGGGCCCTCCATACACGTTCACGATTGTCACAATTGTCCAAATTGAAACTGAATTCGTCACTAAAGACGACTTCATTCCATTCGGTAGCAGTCCAAAACCTCCAAACGGAGGTGACGATGAGCGGGTGTGAATGGCAGTACACGTAATCGGCGCCGCGACCGTGCCTCATGATGGTAAGTACTGACACAGAAGCCCGTAGTGAAGATGCTGCCTGTGTATGGATGGTGGACAATTAGACAGCTGGCGCTATGCGTGCGTGTCGTATGATGTGAAGGTCTTCTGAATTATTTCGTTCTGAACCTGGTCGCCATGTAACAGACCTTTCTCTGTCCACTGGTCCCTACACCTCCTCACAGTAAAGTCAGATCGGCCTAGATGGAGAGTTACTCGTAACCGGCATTTAAAATTGAATAATAAAAAAATGAATGTTATAATATCAAAAGGTCCTTAAGTAATATTATTTTAAATTGGTAAAATAAGTAATAAAATTTCTACTTAATATTACTAGGCAAAGAAATACCACTTAACAAGATATATATATATATATATATATATGTTTTGTAAATGTTCTTTCTATAAATGTGATGTAATCTGATTAGTGCGAAACGAAGTTTAACTCCCTCCCCCCATTTAATATCATGGTCAATCGTTGTTTGAAAAATGTCTGTTGGAATGAGAACATAAGTATATAAAATATGTAGAAGCTCATTTTATTGTAAATGTTACTTTGTAAAACTTAATTTGAGTATTTGTAGGCAAGCCAATAAGTAGTTAATATTAATTTTTTTGTAACAGGTTCTAAACTGAACGGAAGTTAATCTTATTTTTCTATGTAGTTTACAATGCATTAATATCAGAATAATATACGAATAGATTGGTGTTAATATATTTAGGTATAGTATTAAGAATTATTAGAATCGTATAATATATACTATTTTTCTAACACAACAGTAGTTTACATATAAATAAAGAAACCTCTGAATTAGTGTTAAATTACTTTGCATTGTGTTACATTTTGTCGTTAAATAAAAATGTATTACATTTTAACTGCATCTCGGGAAAGGATTCAGTACATAATTAAAATGTACTTCTACCAAAAGGATAGGATATATTTACGTAATTTACCAAAAAGAAAATAAAGAATGCAAGCAAGTTGGAAAATTTGCTTTTCAGAAATATAGCTCTATAATTGAAAAAAAAAAAAAAAAAAAACTTTTGTCGATATATCTAATGATTCTGAATCATGTTCTTTAGCTGAATAATTGAATGTAGTAGGCATTACAATAGACATTAGTTCTCACAACTGAATTTCATTTTATCATGTATGAAGCACAAGTCAAATATGCCAAGAAGTACAAGTTTCATTTCTATCAAAAACTCTTCTTGGAAATCCAAAATTGGAAACTTGGAACCTCTTTTATTCAGCATTACTTAGTATCATTTCATTTAAATAATTCATTCTTAGATATTTACTTTTGAGGTTATATTTTATAAAACATTTCATTTGTTTTGTATAATACTTTTAGTGTATTTAGTATTCATATCAGGTACACGAATATTAAATATTTGTTTCTTTTAGAATTCCTTTTATTTAGTATTCATATCAAGAACTTCTATACGATCTGAATTTTTATTCAAGCAGCATGCTGATGTAAAGCTCAATTATATTATCTTTCATGCGTTTCAAATAAGAGTTAATTTTAGACTCCCCTTTTTCACAACTCGAAAACTGAAATTAGTTTTCTTCATGATTTTCTTTCGATTTCATTTACACTGAAAGAATAAAAGAACAATTCAAATCACTAAAAGGTAGACTCTGAAGTTTATGCTATATTCAAATATTTGTCCATTGAAAATTTTATGTAATTTACTTTTCTACCAAGAAAATAAATAAATACATTAACATGTAAAATCAGTGAAAATTATGATTCCTTCTTTAAAACATTTACTTGCATACTTAGAATTTTATTGTAGTGCTTTGCTAAAGCTAACTTTTGTCCAATTAAAATTCAGAGTTAAATATATTCAAATAATTTTATCACATATTTAATTTTTCAAAAAATAGATTTCATATTTTAAAGTAACTGGAGTAAATGTATAAAATATATAATAATTGAACTCAATTCTACATATTTTTAAGAACTTGAGGATAATTCTTAAAATTAAATGAAAGGAAATATTTGAAAAGGTTTCTCTCTCTCTCTCTCTCAGTATACACACACACACACATATATATATAAAAGAAAAAATTGTGGGGGTTAAACTAGTTCTATGGTACGAACCCTCCCCAAATGCATCTTGTTGTGTAAAAAGGTATAACTTCAAAATTCAATTTGCAATTTAAAGAAAAGGAACAATAAACAAAGAAAACAATTGAAAGGCGAGATCTCAATTACTAATTATTTTCAAAAACAACTGCTTTCCAAACAAATAAAATATATTTTTCACCTAAGAACTTTCCAATTAAAATATTTTAATCAAAAACCATCTTTTAAAATATCCAATTAAAATTATCCAATTAAAAATTATTTAATTAAAAAAATTTAAAAAAAATTTCGAAACAATAAAACAGTATAATTAAATATTTCCAGTTAAAGATCTAAAACTTTTAAAACTACATACCTGAATCCATGTTTTTCAAGAAAAATCAATTCAAATCTCACAATCGTAAAGACAAAAATTCAAAAATTCACATCTTTGACAAGTGATCATGAGCCCCAGTGCAATAGGTTAAGGGACTTTTTAAATGATGATATCCACTCTCCTGAATTGTTGCCAGATAAAATTTGGACTTAATTAATTTGAGTGTAAAAAGTTTCAATATAGAATATTTAATAAAAATCTACCAAAAATCCAACCATGAACAGAAATCATATTAAATGATACATAAATCATAATTTTATTTGTTATAATTATTTGAAATTCAATTGAATGAAATATGTGTCTGTAAATGTGTAATAATACAAAAATGTTTCAAAAGATCTTCACAACTAGACCACTAACTAGCTGTCTTTGTGATCCTAATGATGTGTGGTGGATTTGTTTTTGAAACGAAATTTAAGAAATTCATGAAGTTCCTGAAAGGTAATAGCCCTTATGTATAAGATTACCTTTTTGAATACATCACCAATCCAAAAGATATTAGAGTCAGTTCTTAATTCAAGATGTAAATATTAAAAATTCATATAAATCAATTTATGAAATAAAGATTCTAGTGAGAAAAACATTATCATATAAAAAAAATTAGATATCAAATACATTTTACATAATGATATTTCAATATCTTCCAGAGTTCTCTAAGAACTCCTCATAGGAAATCTTAAAAACACATCAAAATAAACCATCATATAAATTATTGGGAATATATTTTTTTAAAAAATCTAGTGAATAATCGCATTCTTTAGATTATCTTATAAATTTCTTAATATTATTGAATATATCTTTATCATATGTAACTAGCAGTTTATTACGATGCAAAAAGTTTAATATAATGTTTCTGTTTATGGATAAATGAATATTACTTTTCCAGTAAGGCATTTTAATTATCTTAAACCCGAATGAATCTCTTTTATCAAACAAATTACTATAAATGATGTGATCCTTTAGCTATAGCTCTGTATCTAAATATTCAGCCCCCACCCGTATCTGAATTTGTCTGCAATAAAATGAAATAATTAGGATAAAAATCAATGATCGGCTTAAATTGTTTAAATTTACTAAAAATTATTATGTCGTCTATATATCTATATAAAACATAAAGAGAGTTATTCAAGTGGTTTGATTCATAAAAATGCAAATACGGATTAGCTAGAATGTTGCTAGCTGATCTACCCTGAGCTAGGCCTTTTATCTCTTTGTATATTTGATTATTGAAAAGTATATAATTTTCCAGCAGTACTAACTGTAAAAGGTTTTTAAATTTGCTCATTTTTATCGTATTTCCTATGTTATATTGATTATAGAGTATCATCCTAACTCTAATCATATCCTCTATATCAATGGAATTAATCAGATCCTGAAAATTATAATTGTAGATTGCCTGTACCTGTGTATTGCCTATGGAATTAATTAGTTATGAACTATTTTAAATAATAGTAGTTTGCTCAAGTTTTTCTAAAATATTATTTAAAACATTCTGCAATATTTTACCAGATTTAGTTATGTATGTATTATATCCATTTGTAGTAGTTCTGAATTTAATTGGGTTCTTATGGAATTTAGGAGTTGAAAAAACATGAGGCATTTTTTTATTATTGAACTGTAAGCCAATATTTTTGTGAAATGCATCTAACCTATTAATAATTATAATTATAATTTTTAATAATTATAATTTTTTTTTCTGTAAATTTTCTATAGAAGATCTAATACCTTTAAATTTTATTCCATTTTTAAATCTATAGTTAGCCTTTTTTTAGGTCATTGCAGATTCTATCTTTAAATTCTTTAAACGCCTCATTTGGCATACTATATTTGATATATATTTGATAATAAAGTCATGTAGATCCTTACATATTTCGTTTTTAGCTACATAATTACTTGCTTATATATATACATAACCAAAATGGTCTACTTAATTCGCATTCATCCGCGCTTATAACGTAACTTCAATAGATTTAATACATAATTATTAATTTTTATTGCTAGAAGAGAATGAAAACTAAACGAATAAGTTATACAAGGACATTTACTTTTTTGATACAATTTTTAATATAAATTAAACATTAAGATTATTTATTAGACACTAAGTTGTTCATTCTTATTACGTATAAATGCATGTTTTTATGAGAAAAACATTTTTATTATTCTGAAAAGTGATATTTCTTTAAGAAAAGTACATATCCAAGGAGAAAATACCGATAAGAAAAGGTATACACCCTTGAATAAAACTGAGGGCATTTTTTTTTTAAATTTGAACATTGTAATTGAAATTATTTTTTCAAAAAAATTATCACTCAGTTCTTGTTCATAAGAAGTAAATTAAAACACAAAATTTTATGGATAAAGTGCTCTTAATTGTAAAATATTTATTTTTCCTTGCCTCAACTGTATTTCTCTTCAGATGTAGGCTTTTGCTTCTTATCTGGTTTTGGCAGAACTTTCTCGGCGTAGAATTTGTTCATCCGCTACCAAAACGCTTCATTTTTTCTTTTTTTTTCACTCCATCTTGTCTTTGGTCGTGTGAAGATAGTAATATAACAATAAGGAGGAAAATCTCGTACATCGGTTGTATGTAAGAAGAATGCTCTCTTGCTAGAATACACGCTTTTTCTTTTTTCCAAATTGTCAGGATAGTATTGTAGTTGCTTAGATTATATTCTTTATTATTTTCCTCAAGAAAAGTGTTCCTGCGACAAAAAAAAATTAGTCCAAGCTAAAACAAATAAATCCCACTTCACTACTAGATTTGAACAGTCTTTTTCTCTGATACACCCTACATAATTTCCTTGATATTAGCTTCAAAGACATTACATATCGTTGTTACTAAAATTAGATGTGTGTCCAATATTGATTTTCACAGAATGTTTTAAGATACATCTAAAACATTCTGTGAAATCATTTCATACGGAGAAATGATACACGAAAAAGTGAAAGAGATAGATAAGTAGAGACATATTTGTTTATTTACATCGTAATAGGTATTGTCAAGTCCAAAAGATGCAAAAATTGCAACCTTAACAAAGTTTGGAAGAAAGCTCTTTCTCAGATTTTGTCAAATACATTTCTTTTATGACATAGATATGACACTAGTGTGACAAGAAAACAGATGAAAAATAAAATACTATTGAAATTGTTTTCCAAAGTGTTTTATTTATATTAATTATTATTAAATAACTAAGTAGTTGGGATATAATATTACAAATATTAAATGAAATGATGCATAAATATTATTTTTTAACGTAATTGTATTGTTACCTATATTTCAAATTGTGTAATTTGTTTTATAGAATAGCCACATTTTATAATAAGCTTCTAAGCTCAGGAATCAATTTAATTAAATTCACATATATGACAGCACTTTGCTTACAAAAATTTGAATCAGAAGCATTTTTTAATTGTAAATGAATATGATTTCATCTATAATCATACCTATTACCTTATTATATGATATGAATCTGTTTAATTTTTGAAATTATTTCAAAGCTTAAAAATATCCCTAAAAATCAAGTTATTATGCCTACACATTCATGCAATGTCTGTTAATGTATTTGTTTATATATCACATTATAATTTTTAATGATTTTGAATAAATTACATCCTTAAAAATAGTATTAGATGTAGTAAAATCCTAAGATTTAAAATAGACTTATACAATAAGCATTTAAAGTTCTATGAAAATAGAGCACTCGTAGTAATAAGGAAATAAAGAATTATACACAAAGATATTAGGAACATGAATTGAAGCTTCCCTGCAACGATTCTGTTATAAAGGAAAATATGGTTTTTTTTTCCGAGATGTTAACAGAGATCAAAAGAAAATTCAAGCAATGACCCTTTCACCTTGACGACGGATTGGTGACTTTAGCGACAAAAAGAAAGCACCTGAATGTGCTGGAAAGTAGACAAAATATCGCTATGGAAGAAAGTTACTGACTTTTCTTCAATTTTCAATATGGTGTCCCACCTGGCTGGAATAGGTATAAATACTCCAAGTTGCGGTTAGAGATTGGAGGTTCTGCTTTTGGAGTCTGCCTTTCGAGGGCTTAATAATACTGTTGAGATTTGCACACAGTGAGGGTTGTTAAGCTGGTAAGCTGAACATTATTATAAATTTTATTTTGTATATATTTGTGTTGTTGATCTACACAAGTGCTGAATTTGTTCCTATACCTGTGTCACTAATTTGTATAAATCCTGTACTTTCTGTTTGGCTGTTTTTGTCTAAGCTCTGCTAACTGTGTGTCGTCCTGAAGATTTGTGAATGAAAAGACATTAGTCGTTGTCTTTCGAGTTGGACTGATTTCACTCTCACACACCGAGAAAATGTTCGTAATCATTTTATGGAAAGAGTACTTCATTGTTATGTTAAATGAATTACTGAGGAATTTTGTTTAAATTTAAATATGTAGTATACTATTAAATGAAAAGTGATTGAAAGCTGACATAAAAGGGGTATTTTAAGGGTCCTAGACTCTAACTTGTCTGTGTCGAAAAATATCATTTTCAAAACAATAGTACTCTTACCAATGAAAACAGACAATTGAAATTTTTACAATAAGATCCATTATTTATTTAATTTTCCCATATTTTCGTAAGTTTAAAAGAGTATTTAAAAGTTATAATGAAAATAAATTAGACATTTTTCAAAATTAAGAAAATCTATATTTGCTAGTGCAAGATTCGGTAAAGTTATTATTGATTAAAATTTACAAAAGTGATGTTACCTAGTAAAACGTTCCACTATACACACTTATTGAGAATTTGAGCTTTTTAAATACAATTATTAAAAATGAAATTTAAGAAAAACTAATTAAAATTCATAAAAGATTTTCTTAAGTAGTTTGTATAAACTTGATTTATAAGTCATAAAGAAACCTTTTCTAACATGTAAGAAATTTCACACTAATATCTTAAGTAATTCTGAGAAATCATGCGCAAGATAAAAATTTTCTGAAAATGAAGATAGCTAAAAATAGCAATAAAAGAAATCAAATCACTGTTATGTTTTTCTGATAACTCGAGCTTGAAGCTAACGGTACAATTTTAGCACCAAAATGTTCAGAAAGATGAGGTTCTAAGATATAATTTTTCAAAATCAAAATTTTGAAGCTTAAACCTGATAACCTTCTAGTAGTTGTAAAAGAATTAAATAATATTTTAAGAGGTTGAAACCTATTAAAATCCATACAAGCATTTAAAATATTTCCTAATCTGATGTTTCTTCCCTTTAGTTTATCCAACTTCCATCCATTTAACTGTCTGGGAGGTGTCCATAATGTTCTTGTACACACAAACCCAGATAAAACATTTCCTATCAGTGTCTCTATATTGAACCTAAAAGATATTGAATGAAAATCACAATTAGATTATAAAATATATGAGATGCAAAATGTTAGTATTTTGTAAAAGTATTTCTACTAATCTTATAAATATGTAACACAGATTTAGAACTCAGTTTTTTTTATTATTCAGTACTTAGAAAATTAAACAAGTATATACAACACCTTCTAATAAAAGTTTAGGCTATACTCAGCTCTTTATAACTAATCCACTCAAAATTGTTTGAGAAAAATGCAATTTATTTTGAGATTTGTAATGGAATTTTATTTATTAATTATCCAATGTGGTTACAAAGAATTTAAACACAGGTATACAATAATATTAATAAAATATACAATAATAAATAACTGTAACATCAAAGAAATTTCAAGGAATGTTATATATAACTGAAAGCATATGTACATATATGTATATATCATATATGTATAGAGCGTACATATATGTATATCATATATATGTATATGCATATAATTGGTTATCATAAATTGGTCGCGAAAATTCATCAGTGATAACTCCAAGAAATTACACATGAATTTTATGAAACTTGCATACAATATACAACAATAGTAAGGTATTAAACAACATAAAAGAAATTATCGACATTAATAGTAGTATAGAAATTAGCACATGTATAAAATAAACAAATGGAAGATCGTTTGCAATAGAAAAGTACCTTAATATGGAATATGATTGCTCTAGAAGATATACAGCACAAAGAAGATGTGATGCTTTCAATTATGCGGTCTAGTCGTCTAATAGGGAAGAGAGCCACTTGTAAAGCAGAGCAAGGCGGTGCGTGGTCTGAGGGGGCGGATTGATTGCAGATACACGCCTCCTGAGCATTCCAACGTCGCTCACTGATAGGATCTGTCCGGGATCGAGCTGGCCACCTCATGCGCATATTTGTTTCCGTTGAAGATAATCATGTCAACAATGCGATTGCTGGTTCTATCACATCCCTGCACAGAAGCACACCAATTCCCCATGGCATATGGCGCACATACATCAAGGATGTTGTCTCGATAAACCTGAAGCATTCACATGGTTCCCAGGAAAGACATGGAGGTCTCAGTCGCCCTCCGGCGATAGATATGCCTCCCAAACACAGACGACACTCCTTCCGTATGGCATCTCTTTCACGGATGTTGATGATGACAACGGGTCCTCAGGTTCTTCCATATCAAATAACGCCTCGTCACTTTCTAGACTAAACCTGACCTCATCCGCAAAGAGAACAGGCCTCCATTGATCTGACGTCCAGTGGACATGGCGTTGTCAGGCCTACTCTGCAACACTCCAGGCAAAGTGATGTGAGTTGACGCAAAGGCATGGTCGTTCTGCACAGCTGCACTACTTCGAGAGCCTGCGCACATTAGACGTTGCACCATACCTTCCGTGCTGCAGCAAGAGAGATCTGTAAGATGTGCGAGACAGTTCTGCATTCTCGTGCACTTAATGTCAAATATCGGGTCATCGGCACTGTCAACAGTTGGCGGCCGTCCTACGAACCTCCTAGATGCCCGAATCTGTGGTTTGAAAATTGCCTCCACTGTCTATGAACCACAGATGGACTCTGATTTAGCCATTCCACTTCTGATTGACTCCACTGCTCCTCAGTCTCCTTGGATGGCTCTCCATCAAGCCTTTTCAGGCAAATGATGGCAGGAGGTATGCGATAAGGCATATCCAGATTTCACATGCACTGTAACAATTGGCTTGCCTCAACTGGATCTCATTCCAGCATGACGTAGGAGTGCAGCGTCACAATTTGTCTATTGCACTTCTCAGCTACTCTAGTGGACAACATATGCAAATTTTTGCACTAGTTTGGCTTACTTTTGAAGAGTTATTTGCTATTTTAAGATTTTCCTAATTTATAACCAGTGTATATATATATATACATATAAGAGAGAGAGGTATATATATATATATAAGGCCATATATGTATAGAAAGAGGAGAGAGGAAAAATTCAGG
>BMAW01087605.1:156116-167728 GCA_019974015.1 Nephila pilipes
GTATTATAGTTCCCCAATAAGTTCAGAAAATGTACAGTGTTATCAAAGACTTTATTCGCAATCTGAAAAAAAAAAAACTTAAATTAGGGAAAAAACATGAAAATGAAACATAATCATGCAGTTGAGTAACACATCACCACTTTTTTTAAGAGTTATATTAAGAAAATATTTCCGATCATATAAGTATTTCTAATTTAATATTAATGCAATTAATTTTCGTAATTCAATAAATAGAGAGAAAAATAAATTAATCTCATAATAATTCAGAGGTATTAAATGAATAATTTAAAGTTCATTTCTTGTACTTCTTTTTTTCATAATCCCAGAAATTAATTGATTTTCTACCAACGTTCTTTGTTTCTCAATTTTAGATATCTCAATGAAGAAAATATATAGTAATATTAATACCATTAATAATGTATATATTCTCTATTTTGGTCGAATTTTTATAAATGTCACTCTTAGGAGCTAGCCAGGGGCTATTGGAGTCAAACGTAGTACTTTGGCACTTAAATCAAGTGATGACACCTGAGCTGGAGCCACCTTTTTCAAATTTGTACACTACGCCGTATTGAATACGTGGGGTATCGGCAGATACAATGTGCATCATCCGCAATACATGGTAGATTTTCAGTGTTACCAGGATTCGAATCCATGTCTCGACGGTCTGGAGTTCACGACCATGGCTACTAAGCTACTACTGCCTTGAAGGTTTTTTAAAGAGTTTGATATATTTCTAAATGCTAATTTTTCAGGAGAGATATCTAGAAAACTATAGGAAAACACTTTTTTAATGAGATTTGTTACCATAATTTTATTTCGCAATTTTTGCCTTAATTTAGGAAATTGCAAATGCAATTTAGTTAACTTGATCTACTTCTTGAAATTATTATAATTTAAGTTCATTACTTTTTTATAAATGGAAACTTTCTCGAGTAAATTGCAATATAATCTTGGAATAATGAATTACTGTGTTTGAAGATTTTCCGACACTAATTACATGTAGTATTCAAAAATGATTTGAATGCTTCATATTATATTTAAGAAACTGAGACTTAAGAAAGTTAGAAAAGCAATTGATGCAAATGATTTCAAAGCTTAGTAATCAATATGGTACATATATGGTTTATTCCTAGGGAAGAAGTTGTGTTTGGAAAAATATGTCTCATGAGGACAGGGAATTTTTTCTCATCATAATAAATGACGTGTGTGTCAATAATGTAACACTCTTAAAGTACGGGAATTAAGAAAATAAGTTTACATTACTTAAAAAGAAAATATTTTATTTCTCAGGAAAACTTGAAAATCAGCTGTAGTTTTAATATGCATTTTAAATTTAAAATTTTTAATTATTAAGCCAACTATTGGATAATTATCTTAGTTATGTTCACAACATAAGGTATAAGCAAATTTCAAAAGCAACAAAATTGCAAATATGATCATACTATACAAGAAAAATGAAATAAATAAATAAATCCAAGTGATTGTTTTGACGTAGTTTCTTTACAAAAGAATAAATTGATTCTAACTTTAAAATAATATTAGCGACAGTATGATGCCGATCATTACTATTAGAATATACTAACTAAAATTTAAAAAAATAATATGTAGAATATAAATTTATTCCTCGTATAAATATTTATATCTTAGAGATATATTCTTAGACTTACTTTATTCATTAAAATACTACAGAGATATATGAAAATTTGTAACAATTTTGCCTATTATCAATAAGTAATTAAAACCTACATAAGACCTACAAAAATCATTTTGAGCAAAATATTGTACAGAAAAACAACCGAGAAAATATAAAAATAATATATTATTTACATTTACCCTTTTTTACGGTACCCTTTTCCAATTTTTTTTTTTTTTTTTGGAGACAGTAATATTAAAAGTAACTTATGTATTGTTTTCATACTATACGAGTTTCACTATCAGTTTAATAATACCTCGTATTATTAAACTGATTCTGAAAACAAAAAGTCAATTTAACTAGCCCTTATTTTAAAATTTAAAAAAATTTAAAAAAATTTAAGTTTTTTTAAACCCTTATAAAATACACAATTTTTGAAATTTTTTAATTATTTTGAGTGATTTATATTTCATACATTATTGCAAACAAAAGTTAGTATGGATTTGAAAATATGTTTCCTTCTGATTTTTAATAATTATTTGTCTAGCTAAACCTGGAAAAAACACAAAATTTTTTAAAATATTAATTTTAATATTTTTTTAAAAAATAACTAGGGATCCCAGACCTAAATCCAAACTAACTTTTATAGAACACACATATCTCAGTATTTATAAAAAATTTCAAGACTATCTTGAACAGAAAAAAGGCCTTAGGGATTTGAAAACACTTACATCTTCAAAAATAAAAGTCTGAGAAAAATGCATTTAAAGTTTTTAAAGGTATAAAACAAAAACTAATAATACTTACAAAGATCTAAATTTTTAATATATTATTTAACTACTTATATAATATATGAAAACACGACTTTAATTAAATATTATGCCAAATATTTTTATTTATTCAAAATATGTTTTTGCAAAATATCGATATAGCATTTGTTACGATGACAGATTATTCAGCTTAAAGTTAACATATAATTTCACAAAAGTTTTAAAACCCAATACACTTATAAAAAATAATAATGATAAAAATAAAAGTTTAAAAAAAGTTAAAAACTACCAGGTTTGTACATAGCACCTAATTTTTTCTGAATTTTAAGTCGACGCAATTTAACAAGTTTTATTTTTTTCTGTGCGACTTTAAAATTTGCAAATTTTCTTTTCTTTCTGAAATAGGTTCTCCTACAATCAGTAAAGTACACTAAATGTTCTGATGACAAACTTGTTACAAATTCAATTAGCATCCTGAAATGTTTTTAGAGTTTTTAATGTTCCATCATTAAATTCAGGTATTGCACTCGACATGGCAATCAATACACTACTCCTAGAAGCTGTATTTTCTTTGGAATATTGGTTCCATATCATCGAATGTAATGTTTCATTAGAATTTTGTGCCAAACCTCTGACACATGTGCTTAATAATTCAGTTGATGCTAATTGCTGATAAATAGGCAAGATTTTGGATAAATATTCTTCGTTGATTGGTATTTTTACCCAATCTTTGTGAATACCTGATTTTTTTCCACGTGCTAATGATGACTGGTAAAAACACCATGAGTCAAAGAGTAAGATTGTGTCCCGGAAACTAATATTCTCAGATCTTTCCCATAATTTCACAGCTGCATTTACTTCCATTGCACCATATGATCCAACATATGTTGTACTTCAAACATCTTGATGTCTTCTTTCCAAATACGAAATTCAGCACTGTCTTCTCCAAGCTCAAATTTAGTCTGTTCACATTCTCCACACCGCTTTGACATTACTTCGTAGTCTCTCACAAAGCCAGTCAGCAAGTCGATAATATATCCTATTCCGACATTTGACGTTGACGTATGTTCTCTTGTCAACCAGCTTCCATCATATGCCATTCCAATATCGACTATATCTTTATCATTCATTGAGCTCTACGCCTCAATGACATCTTTACGAATATCAAGCAACGGCTGATTTGACCCAACGAGATGTCCAATCAGACATTTTGGCTTATAATGTATTTTAAAAGTTTTACTAAACATTATATTTCAATTCATATACATGCAGAATTTTTCCAACGCCGAGTAGACAAGTCACAAACTTAACATAACCTCGCACTAATCTCATATTTACATCAAATGGAACATTAAAAAATTGATGCTTGCTAACATTTGATATTTAATGTAATATAGCATCAACCAATTGTTATGAATATGTTTCACTTTAGGTTTGGTCACAATTAACACAGACAACATTCATTTTATATGCAAATCTATTTCTTTGACCATAACAAAGTTTTAAAGAAGCACTATGACAAATATTGCTTAAATTATCTGTAAACAAACATTCAGTATCCACTATAATGTAATTTGAAACATACTTTTATATGTAGCACAAGTATTAAAAGCATTTGTATTCTGAAGTTTTGTAGTTATATCCACTAAAGCAGGTTTTTAGAATTGTCATTATCAACACTACTCCATCTCTTAGAAATGTTGATTCTCTTCTCAAGCTGCGAAAGTTTTGTCCGTGGCCTTTTCTCAACAGAATAAACTTCAATTAAACAATTTAAAATAGCTTTTAAGTTATATAAATTATATGCAGAGTAAATATTGGTCTTGAGAAATACCTTTTCTTATCAATTTTAGCTAAGTAACTATAAGCACATCAAAAACTCAAAATATAAACAAACATAATAGACTTTAGTAGTGAAAGTTGAAGTTAATATCTACTTCTCTGCAAGTATCGATTTTATTTAAAAAATATCAGTAATTAATTATATTTTAGAATGGCAAAATGCTTTAAAATGAAACCGAAACTAACCACGCCTCCCTCAGCTGTCAAAAATAGTGACTGACAATGCTCAGAAAACTTCAAATATCTTAAAAACTAATTGGTTATTCGATCTAAATTTGGTGGCAGGATTCCTAAATGTATTGGCTACAGGAAAAAGCAAAAAAAAATTTCGATAAATTTGTCATTTTTAGGGTACTGTGTAGCCTTAATTATATTACCAAAAATCCATAGGAATTAAGTGAAATAAATATATTTGTAGATTTGGTTCTTTCTGTAAAATTGAAGCATCTTTGAAATTGTTTGATAAGTGAAAATAAAATCATTTGAAACATATCTCAATGCTTTAGGATTAAAAGCATACATTTATTTACTGACATTTTTTGTGCAAATGTATGTTATTTTAGAAAACATATGATTATGATGATATATTTTGAAAGTTCTGTATTTACATTTCTGAAAATCTATGTTTTCTTCCTGTCCTTTCGTACTTTTTCCATGTATTATAATTTTTTTAGATAATAAAATATGTAATTTTAGAATACCATACATTTTCAGAACATTATGAATACTTATATTTTAAATTATAATTTTTATATGTTTTGAAATATTCGAAATATGAATCAATAAAATTTATATTTTCCATTTGTACTTTTTTAATAAATTATAATGTTATTTTGAATATAAATGGTCAATATTTCTAATTTTCAGAAGACTACTAAAAATTTTAAAATGAAAACACATATACCATTACTTAGTGTGCTTTCAAAATGTATGGACATTTTAAGAATGGAATTAGAGACTATATTGAATACGTGTTAATTAGAAATATGAAACACCAATTGTGTGATTATTACGTTGATTATAAAATATTTGTGGCAGCAACCATAACTGTTTGATGATTGGCTGCGAGAAACTGATCTGTCTTCTGGCCATAAGTAAATGTTTGCGTTATCCAGCTATGGGAATTTAGGATATAAAATTACGATTACCTATTATAAGCGGACTGTTTCATGAAATAATGAACAATAATTTCTAGGATTTCTTCATAATAGCTACGAATGTATCAAAGAAATCTTAATATATTTGTAGTAGTTATCATAAAAAATACCTCTTTAGCGTATTGAATAAATATTTTTATTTTCACAGTGGTAGAAGTAACCAGTCTGACAGAATTAAGAAAAAAAAATTATTTGCCCTATAGTCATTTGAGCTATCTACACTTAGAAATAATAATTAATATTCAACCTCCAAAGGAAATTCCTAGATTACGTTGTAAGATTTTTATTCCATTTCATTTTTATAGTCAAATGATTCTACTTTGGATGTCAGTTCACTCGAAATTCTTTTGTATTGAACAGATTAACAATCTAATGTTATCAGCCACTTGCTCACCACAGTTGACATCAATAGAAATATTTTCAATATAAAGAGAAAAAAAAAACAATTAAAAGCTTTATTTAAGTAAAGTTTGAAATCCGAGGAATATCTCGAGCATTGATATATCTAATTGATCAAAAAGCAGAAGACAGAAAATACTAAGCTCTCAAATCATCTGCATAAGATCATAACTCCTGCGCTTTCACACAGTTTCAATTTATTTGATAATGCACTGTCATTTATACATGTAACCGTATAAACGGTTAAGGAGATAAAATTTGCTTTGCAGAAAATACCTTTCCCTTTCAAAATCCCGTTTGGAAAATACTCAAAATAGACTTATGGTACAGTATATTTTCCAAAGTGCTTTTGGAAATGCAGAAGTTAATAAACAGGGCTCAGAACATTCTTTATAGAAAATGAAATGTTTATTATAATTGCTAAGTTAAAATAAAATGTCAAGAACAAGTACCCTTGGTTGTTTTACATCTCATAAAGGTAAAGAATCAGTCGTACGGATATTTATTTTGTTAACTTTGAAATGAATAATATTTTTCAAACATTAATTATATGTATTAATTTTAAATATGGATTTATAATACTTAATTAAAAAGTATATTTTTAATATTCATATTACATTTATCCATTTACTCATTCAATAAATTAAGTATATATTATTTCTATCCTCAAAATACGTATTCTAATTGAATGTTTTTACTTGAAGACGTAGTGATCGCAAAATTTATAGTTATCTGTCAGATAGTTTCCTTACTACTCTTACATAAACTTAGGGCTAGATAATGTTTGGTAACAAGGTTAAGATTCATTTAAGCTCAAAATTAATAGCTCCATCTTGTTAATTTTAAGTGGAATCGAAAAACATTCTCGTTAATGAAGAAAATATCTTGCCGTGGGCTTTAATGAGAAACCAGTCATTAAGAAAATTAACAGTTACAGTCACGGTAATTTTATTTGCACTTCTAGACTCATCGTAAAATGAGTACTAATTGAAGAACTCTGCTTTAACTTTATATAAAGTCAAATTCAGCATGTCAATACCTACCTCAGTATATTTAAAAACTATGCTCGTTAATCTCATAAACTACAATTTTTATGACTCGTGAAACTATGGTATGAAATATTCAAACTTGTCTCGAAAACAATTTTTACTTCTGAACATTTCTGTATTTTTAATTGTTAAATTACTAAATCATCCATGACATGTTTCAAGAGAATAAATTATAAAAGTCAATGAAACTAGGGTTACAACTAGTATTAATGACCTTCATTTACATTTTTCAATAATTTTTAACTTTGATTTAATGCTACTGTGGATTCTATTGACTGGAATTTATAATTACTAAAAGTTTTATTGATATTAATTTATGTAGTAATTGACTATATTCTTATATATTATTAAATAAACATATGTTAATATATGAAATTGCTTGAAATTAAAAATAGGTCATTACAAAATATATTAATTTTTTGCGCCGCAAGTCTGTAGAAGGAAGTATTTTAAAATGTTCTTCGGAGAAAATCTTGACATTATTGAACATCTGAATTAAATTCTATTCAATTTTTGTTTATTAGGCTCTAAATCTCTATTTTAATGATTAAAAAATCCTTTAAAATTTAAAATTCTTATCATTGTATATTAAATAAAATATTTGAAAACTTCTTAATAAATGTTACTGATTTATTGTTTAACAATAGTGCAAATAACAAGAAATAAACTGAAAAAGTATAAAAAAATATATAGGTTTTATGAACTTTAACATTTTTTTCCATTTCAGTTATTTCTGTCAATATATTGATAGTTGGAATAAATTTTTAAAAACCTGCTACAGTCGAAGTTATATGTATTTTTAATGCTTAACAAACTCTATGGTGAATCGAAACCTTTTGGCTAATATGGTCAGTGTGTGACATACCATTAAAATGGTAGCATAATAAATTTTTCGAGCTTTCACTGCAGCTTATTGTATACATGCTCCATCTATTTTAACTTGTGAATATTGGTTACCATGATTTATAAAAATTGAATTTTACACTAGAAATAAAAAGCACCAGATACATCTGAAAAAGTCCGAAAACGGATAATTATAAGCATTACTCAATGAAACATCGTATCAAACGCTCCATGAATTGGCAAATTTCGGAAATCTACATTTTTGAACAATAAATCGATCCCAAGAGATGTAAAAGTTATTTTTCAGCATAACAACGCTCAACCACGTGTTGAAAAACAAGTCAAAACGATTTGGAAACATTTCGGCGAGATGTTTGGCCCCACCCATCTTATTCGACACTCATAGCTACTTCTGATTAATATTTGTTTCGAGTGATAACTCGTGGCTTTTCCAAGCAATACTCCATTCTAATGAAAATAACTAGAGGAAGGATTAGGCTCATAGATTATATCAAGAGACGATGATGCTTTGCTCGGGGAATCTACTTATTTCCAGAAATATTTGGAAAATTCGAGTATTAAGCAGTTTTTTTTTAATTAGCATACATTTTTTCAAAAATTCCTTTACATTTAATTCAACCTCCCAGTACATACTACATTGATAATAATTACATTTAATTCTAAGTTTTTCTTTCCATAATGGCTGAATTATATCAAGTCATAAAGTTGGCATAATGTACATGATTTAATGTAAATATTTGAAGGCTCAAAACACAGAAATTCGCAGTATATCTTATTCTGAATTTTTCAAAAAGTCAATTTATTTCGTATATTTCTTTGATTAAAAAAATCTGTAAAAATAAAGAAAATTACTTTACAATAGCTAGGAATTATTACATAAAAATGTGTAAGAACTATATTCTTATAATCCCATTTTTTCATTAAGTGTGATAATTTGTGTCACTTTATTAGTTTAAGCTTTTAATATTTCATTCAAATGAGCTGTTCATTTAGAAATATTGATTTAAAACATTTGTAAGCTCTAGTATAGCGGAGTTTATTGTGAAAACTGTTAACCAAGGTTCTAGTTTCTTGGTAACATTCCAAATATAATCGAAATTTTTCTGATGGAATATATAAATATTTCAAGATTTAATTACTTTGCCTTTTTATTCATAGATTTTTTTAATTTCATGAAATTGTTTATGTGAGTATATAAGCTTTAGATTCTATCCTTTTATTGACACTAAAACTCAGAAATTAAATATATAAATGCATATTTACTATATATAAAACACACAGAAACATTTTATATCAAATTTAAACAGGTTTAAGTTTACTCTTTTTCCCACAGCGTTTCTTCTGAAAACAATTTTATTTCAATCTGTGAGGATAGATTTGAAGGAGCAAAAAATGTGAAAGATTTTTAATACTGCAAGTTAGCTTTTAGGTACAAGAAATTCTTCAAAAAAAAATGTTTAAAAGGAAATTTTGTTCTTCATCTGATGGTAGATGAATCATCAAAGAAAATAATAAATCAATGAATTATGCTTCACATTCATGAAAGGCTTATGACTTTGTTAAATTTATACACTGAGGAATATAAATTATATTCAAAATGAGCAAATTGAAAATTGGATGATGTTTTTGGAAGTTTTTGTTACATAAAAAATGTATTTCTTTATTTCATCGTAGACTTGATATTTCCATTTAATCCAACTTATTATTCCAATTATATTGCTTAATCAATATTTATGACTTTAGTTAATGGAGAATGGCATTTGTGTTACTGTAAATGTATATGAAAATAATCGCTTCAAAATGTTCAATATCAATAATCAGCAAAATCCTATAAATAACAATGAGACAGCTGTAAAGTAACACAATGATTATGAAGTGTTTTTAAACTTTTATCCTAATCTAATGGTAATATTAAGGAAGGTAATTTTATAGCAATTGAACAATCGTGTTTCCATTTGTTTACTTTAAGTTCAATAGGGCTTTAATTGATATTTAAAAATCTTGTTTCTCAAATAATGTAGGATTAAATTTAAACTATTAAATAACTTATAGAGTATACATAGGACAAGGTACTTTAATTGATATTTATTATTCGAAAATAAATATTATTTTGATAAGAGTCATATTAATAGTTAAAAATATGTTAATTCTAAGCAAATGAATCACTTCATTATGGAGAATTCTATAGTTTTAAAAAGTGCTGAGAAGAGCTATAATAAGGAGTGATCAATAAACTATTCAAGGGTGCCAGTTACGTCAAATATCTTAGAAGTCAAGAATTTCGCAGACATTTGCTAATACGACAAAAGACTAGTCTTGCAATCTTTCAATGAAGGAATTAAAGTTCTTTCACTCGAGATCCTTCAGATTTCCTCGTTAGAGGAAATCGAAACTTGCTAAATCGTTCTATCCTCTGTGTTCTTTATTGCTTTATACTGTGTGAAATTTGATAGGAAGAAACGATTTCTATGTAATCATCCCTCAAGAGATTCATTAATGGATGTACAAAAAAGGACATAGAAAGATCTATTTTGCTCTGAAATTCTAATTTTTCCTATAAATTACATTCTATCTAATTTAAGAACTAAATGCCATATATGGAATGTTTTTGGAAAGTTATTATTTATTCTGACAATTAAAAGTTTGTCTGATTTATAAAATAACAATATACATATTAAAATTTGAGAGCACACTTATATATTAGTTAATATATACTTCCTGAGATGTTCTACATTATTAAAAACCTATAAACGCTAAATAAATATTTAATAGACTTGACACAAGTAACTAACAAATCAGTTGCTTACTTATAATTTAAATTTACAGATATTTTTTATGAGATAATATCAATAATTATTCAGTGTATAAGAAATTAGTATGAATTGCCAGTAAATTTGATAAATTAGTCTGATGTAAAGTTTAATTTGGTTTTATTAACGTCGCACTACAAGGGCACTAGGAAACATGAGGGCTATTGGTGACGGACCTCGTAATTTTGAATTTCGGTCAAGTGACGAGGACGACACATGATATGGCAACCCCGCTCTCCTAACTTCCACACCATGGCAACGGGAGGATTTTGGTCCCCGACGGATTTAACGTGCATCAGCCCTGGCTTTTGTGGCATCAAGACTCTTATATAATATGGGCATAATATAGGCAATGTCTATAAATGGCATACGAACTTGTCTGATGTAAGGAAATGAAGGCGCTTATATTTCTTGTGTGTTTGTGTTTTCTTCATATGTTCTGAAGTTTAAACTTTTTGAATTGATTTTTAATAGAATTTGTTTTTAGAATACCAAACTTTTTAATTTTTTACAATATATTATCTGTGATATAGTTTGAATAATTTATCAAAACTATATCACAGTTGAAACATTCTTGTTTCAAAATTATGTTATTCTATTTATATCCGTAGAAAAGGATATGCATATTTTTAAATATAATATATATAGCATTCTACGTAATATACATTTATTTCATCACAAACTATATATAAATCTAATTTCAAAAACACAAATAAAGGCTTTTGACATTTCTTCTTCAGAGACAGAAAATACGGTCATCAAAAAAGAGTCTGTAACTTTAGGAATAAATTACTATTTCCAAAAGGAATTTTAAAAGGAAGTGACTTAGTATCTGCCATGATAAACTGAAAAATAAATAAATAATAGATTTACCAGGAACTGTATGATTATCTTGCTCTGAAATGTTAATCTGAATAGGAAAATTGAATAAAATTGTTGGTCAAATCTTGTACTGATCGAATTTTAGATCAGTACCTGATTTAATCAATAAAGTGATTCTGCTTAAATGTTATCTGTGTTAACATCTCTTAGAATAATTATATATATATATATATATATATATATATATATATATATATATATAT
>BMAW01087605.1:167738-181288 GCA_019974015.1 Nephila pilipes
TATATATATATATATATATATATATATATATATATATATATATATATATATACATAAATTACTTAATGCACTGTAAATTATAAATGTGTTTAGAAGACTTTAACTTAGTTCTTGCATTATCAAAAAAATTGCTTCAATCGCATATTTTAAAAGCATACTTTAAAAATCCAACTTTTATGACAATTTGAATAATACTTTGTGAAATCATTTAAGAGTAAATGTATAAGTTATCACTAAATTAGACTCTTTATAACTCTTTCTTAATTTCTTAATTTGAAATGGTTTACTTATTTGAATTTTTAATAATTTTTATTGCCGAAACACCTTTTCCTGTTTGAATACTTCTTAAAATGCATACTTTCAAGACAATCTTTAAATATTTCCTCCAAATAAAAAGCTTAATTTATATACTGTCAGTTCTTAAATCCAGAAATATATAGAGAGAGTAGTAACAATATAAATGTTTGTAATGTTTGGACTTTAGCCAAGCTATCAAAACAACAATAAATAAATATTTTACTTTATTTTATATTATCTCTGCACTGTTACCATTGCGTTTTTCTTAAGAATTGAGAAACCATTCTTAAAGGTACTGAAAGTATTAAAAAAGAACGAAACTGCCAATTTCTTTCTCAAATATTTTAAAATCATGTATATTAATTTTACGGGACTTTTCGTATATAACATGTTGTTATTAAATTTTAATGAAAATGCAAATTACATTTTCTTTTACATAACGTAAAGTTAATATTGATATATTATGAATAATGAAAAGAATAATATTCGTTATAATTTAAATTGAAACAAACTAGTTTTTTGTAACTTTGAATTTAGTATTCAATTTCAAGCTTTAAAATATGATTTAAATTCTATTACTTTATATATTTTTACTTCTCTCTGAAATAACATACAATCACTATTTTTCTTCAGTTATGCCTTTTCTCATAATATATTTTTAAACACAGTGATAATTTCTTGGTAAATTAAACACATTAATCTGAAGATTTTAGTAATAAAATATTACTCTTTTTTTCCATTCTTCACCATTTAGTAACTTTTTCGTTTCTAGGTACACAAAATTAAAAATATTTAATGAGTTTTATTTGTAATTTTACTTGTTCTATATGACCTATTTATATTTGTATGAAATATAATTTAAAAATCTCTCGTGAATTCACAAAACAACGCTGGTACAAATTAATAAGCACTCAAAAGACGCTGAGTAGTCAATAAATCAGGATCTATGTTCATCTGGGCAGAAGATGTTAGGCTTGCCTCGTCTGATACTCCCTCGCTTGATCTACGCTTCACATACCCGCTCCACATCTAGCAATACACATCTATCACTCTCACTTTCGAGTAGATTTGCTGTTTAATTGTATATTGCGTATAGACCATTTGCTCAATACGGCCTGCATGCTTTTTAAAATAAGCTCGACTTCGTCAAATTTTTTTCGAACAAGAACATAACAGAGAAATTGTGATGATAGCTGAGCTAAAACTGAGGTGTTTCCATAATAATGGAGTATGACACGAATGACTTTTGGTGGAATAATGTTCGATACTTTTATGTACAATAAAGTTTTGATATTTGTTCGTGTAACCGGACCCAGTTCCAAGGGCCACACTTTGACATCGGGTGAGCCATGGTTTGGCTGATTCCTTATGTACAAAACCTATAACTGTTAAACAGTTCAATTTTCAATTCAAGCTCAACAGATATTTCTTTCGTTAATTAATATTCCCAGCATGTAAATATGGCATAAGAAGTTATACTATTGATATTTGCTGATGTAATAGTTTTAATTAAAGAAATATTTAAATTCTTTTTAAAGCTGTTTACACTAATTACTCGTACTTAGTAAAATATAATTGCCACTGTTTCATTTCATGTGAAAAAGAAAGAAAAAATATATTCTCATAAAAAAATAGAAAATATAAGTTTTATAAAACCGTTGTTTCAAAACTATAAATAGAAGAATATCGCTGTTATCTTAAAATTCCAATTATAACGAATAATGAATAGAAGTACTTTTACTGCTCTTTAGCAATATTCCTAGTTACTCTCCGTATTCTCTCAACAGATTTAACATTCAATTAAACTTTCAAGACTTCAAAAAATAGAAGAGTCATTTAACTAGGAATCCAAAGCAAACAAAAAGTATCCCATCTTCTCAGTTGTGAGTTTCTTAACTAAAGCGAAAGAAACAGATCAAAACACCGACGCAAAATTCCACTCTGACAAAATTGATGGGATAAGAGCTGAAACTGCCTGAGAAGGAAAGTGTTTTTCTGCTTACATTCGATGTTTCGGTAAGTAGTAGTTTCTGGTGAACTTGTTTTTCAAAGAAGGGATTTTCTTTTTCTGTTTCTCTTAAATTGCTCGTAAACAATAATTTTTTACTTGTTTTAAATTCAGTTCAATGAGATGGAATAAACTGTTTTGCTATTTTTACTAATATTTCTTTGTAAATTAGTTTTTAAATATTTTTTTAGTTGCATGGATTGGAGAATAAAATTAATGTCCTTTATCATTTATTAATAAAGTTTTGGCTTGAATAATTAAATATATAGTATTCATTCTAAACTACATATTAAAGAATCTTTTAATTTTATTGTATTTTTCTCAAATATGAATATAAACTTTTAATAGTAAATAAGTGTTTGTGTGATATAAAAAAATATAAAAAATATGTATTCGCTATTCAGATATAAGGATATATGGCTAGTAATATGTTTTAAAATTTAACAAGCATTTTACTCCTCTGTCATATTGTAATTCATTTTCTTCGTGAATAAGAGAAAAATGATTTGTATTTTATAATTCGTCATATATTAAGTACTAGGCAAAATGTTTCTTTTATTTTACTACAAAATTACTAATATACAGTTTTCATCCATAATATATGTACTCAATCTACAGTATGTAAAAATATTGTGATTATTACTTTATTAATTTGTAAAATGATAAGAGACAGTTGAAATTCTAAAGTTTGTTTGTATATATATGATTATGTAGTATTGTCAATGAAAATTACTTCAAGGAATATATAACTTTTAATAATAGTGGGATATAAATAAATTATTTTAACAGTTTTCAAGACAATGTAATTATAATTTGTTTTAGTGATTCTACGTATGTAATACTATTCTTTTAGTGTCGCGAAAAAATACATATAAATTACATAGAGAAATAAATTATTTGAGATATAATATGGCAATAAAGAAAAGTTTCAGAAATTTAAGAAATTACAGCGTATTGGGTTCTGAACAGTTTACATATATTTATTTTATCATATATTTCTAACAACAAATTTCTATTAGAAATAATCTCATTGCCCAATTCAGGCGTCACTAAGACCATTACCAATAGCCCTTGTGTCGTTTCTAAATGTTAAGTTTTTGTTAATTGTTAATGTTAATTGTTTACAAGATGGTTATGTAAATGCACACACATATGGATTTTATCAAACTTATGGTCACTCATTCAATTGACTTTCTTACGATAGTTAATATATAATAGCTTCGGTCGCAATTTCCTTATATGTTAATTTTTTGATTGTTTTAATGAAAATATATGACTTTTTTAAAAAAAATAACTCTCCATACATGTGTCATAATATTCGACCATTTACATTTCAATTATAAAACACATCTTCAGAGATTCATTCGGAACTCAATCACATTAAAAAGGGGATGCATAATTTCAAACGGAAACTGTAGAAAAAAAAACACTTTACTTCAGAAAATGATTTTTTTTTACTTTTAGTTAATAAAGATGATTTATTAATGTTAAAACATTATGATTTAGAGTAGAATATGAAGTAACTACATGTTATCTAATGTGAAATTGTATATGAGACAGTATGTCATCTAGTCTTACTTGCCTTGAATCAAGATTCTTCGCCTAATTACTCAGATCACATAGATACATGAATACAGATTGCGAACGCAGAGGTTAACGAGTGTCTTAGTTACCAGCATACTTGGCTAACGACAAGTTTAAGTAATCAAAAATGTCTTGGGTAACGACATATGTTTTGGAAACTACAACTCGTCGATTATATGATTTTGTTTTTGTTCCATCTAGTGACTTACTTGAGCAGATAAATTGACGAAGAATTATTATTTAAGAGCCGTAAGAATTATTATATTGCCATTATTACCCTTGTGTTTAATCCCACCTTATATTTCAATGGTTTTGGTTAACGACGACAATCTTGGTTTGGTTGTCATCATTAACCAAGGTACTTGTTGTTTAAGCGAAATGCTATGTTATGCATTATTTTACTAGTTGAAACGGATCTTTTTTTACAGAATTTGAAGCAGAGGTAAAGAGGAAATAAAATGTTTCGCAAAGTGTTCAATTATCCGTGAGTTGTAAGATGACAGTGAATATATATATATAGATAAGATTATATCTAAATATATAGAGTCTTGCTAAACTGTATTATATACTGCTTGATAGTAATTGCTAGAATCATAACCCATATTAATGGCATCCTTGAAATCAATATTGATACAGTTTACTTCGACAAATTAAAATTTTGATAATAACTTTATTCAAAGAATGTAAAGGTATTCTACTCTCTACAATATTTAAAAGAAAAATTAGAATTATTTCATGAAAGAAGTTAATGTTAATTTATTCAATTAATACAATAGTAAGAGCCATAGAAGATTTAAAAAAAATTCGTCATTTCGTTTTATTTTATATAATTATAATAATAATATTTGATATAGATTATTTAAATGTATTCTCCCATACTGCATTTAATATTTATACCAAGATCTTTAATAGTCAATTATTTAGCATTTGGAATGTAATGCTTCGTAAATTTTAGCTAATTACATCAAAGTTTATTCGGAGGAACTAGTTTACGGTTCAAATTCTTCGAAGCTTTTACAGACTGGATAATTTTGTTTGAATTCATCCGTTCATTCGCACTGCATCCAAAAAGGATTCATTGAAAGAATTGAATGGCATTTTAAAGCGTATTTCATGTTGAGTTATTCAATGGAAATGAATGCAGTTAGGAATGTCTACTTAGCGGAAAATAAGTAAATTACTGGTAGAAAGTTATAGTAGCATAAATTTCATATTAATTCTAAAACAAATATCTTACTTACTCTGAGTTCCAACACAAAGCTCTTTCAAACAGGTATAATTTCTATTTCAAATGAATACCATAATGTATTCAAACAAACTACATCATATGGATGTATTTAATTATGTGTTTAGTTTTAAAATACCAGGATGTGACATGTAAATTAACAAATGCATTCATTCGTGCTGGTGCAATTCTTAATGGACTTCCAAACATGAATGCAGAAACGCTGAATATGGGAGAAAATAGTGAAAACGCATTCTGAATTTTTTTTTTTGAAGTATCAGAACAATTTTATATTTTCCTGTAAATTACTCAGATTTAATCTGATTTTGAAATATTTGTTGATTAATTTTTCTTAAAACGAGTAAGCAGTTGTTTAGAGAATAACTATAGAGTAAAATTTACAACTAAGTCTCTTTCATGTGATAGCTTGAATTAATTAGGACGTACGACTTATTTGTTTCGTTTCAATAAACAGGAAACTAGCAATAAGTATTATTAATTTATGAAAAATGACTCTGTAAATATTTACATTTCAATTACAATCAGATCAAATTTAAAAATTTCACTGTAAATAAAGTGTGAGAAGTTACAATAAGTAATGAAATGACATCAACTGAGAAAGAGGTGCTCGATAAATGTACATCGAAGCAATTGTTAAACGAATTTTCCGACCCAATTTTATCTAAAATTTTGTATTATAATTCTAATTGTTATCTTAAAAAGTTTCTTTATTTTTTCTTCTTTGCAAACTTTTTACGAAGTTCTATCCTAAACTTTCTTACATAAATAAGAAAAAAAATATTACTCAATTTTGTTGTCTCTTTTTCTTGATGAGGGTATTTTGCGACAAAAAAAATCTTTGGCATTATTTGTATTTGCTTCTGCTTTCTAATTAATTTCATTTCTTTCAATTATTTTTGCCAGTTATCGTTGAATGCATCAATTTAGCTGTTATGCTTATATGCATTTTTCCAATTTGTCGTCCGTTGTTGATGAGCTTAAATAAGAATAGGTTTGAAAATGTGCATCAAAAAATACTAAGCGCCTTAGCAGATTTTCAAAATATTTGATATCTTTTCTAAGCCCAAAATTTCTTAAAATTTGCATGGAATGAAGTTAAAAGCAGTTTAAGAGGTCAGTAATAAATTCATACTTTCTTCAATATATATATTAATATTATATTCATCGAAACTTGAAAAGATGTGCCCAAATATGGTACATGCATTTTACAGGATAATAAATTCCATTACTTTACATAAAACCTTTAAATTCTAGTTCAAAAATGAAGGAAAAGTTTTTGATTATTTAAAACATAAAAATTATGATAATATTTAAAAAATATAAGATAAACAGAAAAACATTTATTTTCGTTCATTATAAAAATTCATGCATTGTATGAAAGTTAACTAAAATATAAAAATGTACAAATTGAAGCATTTCTGTGCTAGTAAAGAGAAAATATTAAATTTAATTTCATGAAAAATCGCAAAACAATTATGGACCTTCAAAAGTCCTGAGAGACACATAGGTAAACTATTCAATATATATATGTGTGTGTGTGTGTGTGTGTGTGTGTGTGTGTGTGTGTGTGTGTGTAAGTATATTATGATTTAATAATGCAGGCCTATTCATTTCATTTGTTTTTGTGATGATATCCAGGCCATTTTTCCTTTATTCCTGTTAGATCTAGAAGCTGGATCCAGTGAGCATGTATCCCCCCCTTTTTTTTAGTCCTACAATTTAAAATTGAATTGTAGGACTGAAAAGGTGGATGATGCGAATCCATATTAATGTTTCGTGGACACGTATTTCATCCATTAACCAGTAAAAGAATTTTACATATTTCTAATCATTATGTTCATGAGTACCATTTTATGATATATATTTTATACAACAGCGTGTTTTTGAAGTGAGTATCGTTTTGATACTAAAAAAAGTAAATTAATCGGCTATATTATATTTTAAGCAGGATTGTACTTTAATCTTTTTTTCATCATATTTACTACACAATTAAGACACATATCATATCGTACAATCAGCTTCTTTGTTCCATCTTCATAGACATCTACCTTTTCATGGACTAAACATTGCAACACAGCCGTTTTGAAATCGTCGTCATGGCTCTAACCTTCTTCTTTTCTTCTAAGAGAAGAAACAAGTTGTAGTTATTCTTGCCAGATCAGACCCATACTGAGATGGATAATGTTATTCCCAATCATATGATGAGAGAAGATCTCGCGTTTTACAAGCCACGTGTGAATGGGCATTATCACGAAGACCAATTGCACGGTGCATTTTATTTATGGTTTCAAAATGTATTCTGAATTTTTAGTATCAACCTCGTGCAAAAGGTCCACAAGTAACACTGCCAATCCCAAAACACGGTGCATAGGAGTTAGCATTGATACAGTTTGGTTGAGATTCATTTTTTTTATTGATGTTGAATACCTTATTGCTACGAATCGCTGTTTTGATTTCGATGTCACATGAGCCGCTCATGTTTCATCACCAGTGAAGTTTAACTTAAGCTCTCATCATCTTTATCATTGTACCGTTCAAAGAAAGTAAAAAAAAAAATTAAAAGTATTACCTATCCGATTGGTTTTGTACACCAGAATTTTCAGATCCAGATTGGTCAGATTTTTCAGAACTTATCGTGTACACAAATTCTGATTCTTTTAGCAATCCTCTCCAATTTCACAGTGAACACTACTTGAAACTTGCGGAAACTCATTAGATAAAAACGAAATCGTTCAGCGTATGTTTTCTAGAACTTTTATATCAACCCTCTGCACTAAAGCTTCAATAATGACAGGATGCCACTCACTACATTCTTGAAAATTAGTAACTCCATCTTCAAATGTTCTCATCGATTTTCGTACGATTCTGTCGTTCTGTCATTCTCTATACATTTCACAAATCTTCTCATGAGTTTCGCCAGGTATCACGCCTTTCACTAGCAGAAATAAAACCCAAAGCATACATTTTACAATCGGCGATATTTTCTCTATCGAGTGAGGAGATTTAATTTCACTTCAAATACGCAGAAACAAACTTAAACAAAACCGAATTCTTCAATACTTGTGTTTACGATTAAGCAACTGATATAGGCATTAGGGTATTCGTGTGGAATAGCGAATGTAGCGTTTCAGATACCATATATAAAAAGAATACGATATATATATATTATGGCATTTTATAGGAATTATATAAAATAATTTTTTTAAAATTCTGTATATCTAAATTGATGTATAAAGAGATAAATAATTCAAATTTTGCTAATGAAAACAAAATATTTAATTTTAAATTTTAAAAAAAATTGCCCTTTTTAATGCTTTTCTGTTAATTGCGGAGCTAATTTCCTCTCTTGAATTTAAGCCACTTAGTTCCAGTCTAATAATTGAATCAATTTTCTTAAATCTTATTTCCGGCAAACTTTCTCGACCTATCATCAGTTGATCCAGTAATAGAGCCTTTTTCCCGCGTTACCGTTCTCTCTTAGTTTGTTTGAAAATAATATTAAGAAAAAGAATATTTGTTATATTTGAGAATAACAATAATAAAAATAAAGCGTGCTATTATACAGGTTTCTCTTTCTCCTTTTCTTTCATATAATCAGCGTTGCACTTAAGCAGTAGATTTGTTTTGTTGTTTTCTATAAGGAAAGCATTCCAAAGAAAAAAGAAAAAAAGATCACCCAGTCAGAAACTAATAATCCGACTTCGGTTGTCTTAATCGGGTTTGCGACGTCACTTTTATCCTTGAATAGCCTTTTTCTGAGGTACGCCCCAAGTAATTTCTCTGAGAGGTGCTTCAACGTGGGCACAAATCCGTGTTATGTTGTCTCTACTGAGGTTAGATGTGAATCTGCCCAACATTTATTCTAGCAAAATTCGTGGGAGACATATCCTCAACAATCATTCTTAGATAAAGGTGGTAAAATGTTACCAGAAAAAATAAAGATAGATAAGTTAGAAGAGACAGATCTGTCTTCTTATTCTGTAATTGATGTTGTGAGGTGAAAGGTGTAAAACCAACGACATTAATACAGACATGGCAGAAAATCTATTTTAAGCTTTGCCAATTTTTGTTTGACTTACGTAAGAATATTTAACAACAAAGTATGAAACAATAAACCCCATTTTAAAAATATGATGTAAATAGCATGTCGCACATTTATTTTATTCCAATTACAGTTTTTGTTGATACTTTTTTTATTCCGTAGCTTTTTTCTTACAATATTTTTCTTCGAAAAGGGGATTTTATTTTTGACAGAGACACGCCATCAAGGATTTCTACACATATTGTTTCACGCAAGTAATTTTACGAGAATGCATATATATATATATATATATAAATATACTACCCTATACATCTGATAATTAATCAGCAGTCTATCCCGAAAAGTTCATGCGAATTATTAATATACTTATTTTTTAGAATCCTAAATTGAATAGAATTATAAGAGTGATATAAAATTTTATATGTATTTTATTATTAATAATAAAGCATTAGCATTAATTTCATATTAAAATGTTTTGTAAACATTTAATATCAGGAAAGATTTCTAATACTCGTACTTCAAACTTTCAAAGCTGGATTTTGAATAAATAAAAAAACAGATTATCAGGAATTCGCTTATTATAAAAGTATGCTCAATAAGTATATATTTAAAAAATATTTGGATACAATTTATTCAAAATGTTGTTTTTAAACATAGATATAATGACCTATGAATAAACTTTTAGCAGAAAAATTTTAAAAGAGTATTAAAGTTTGAAGTAATAATAATATTAAAGTGCGTATATATTCAAAAGTATTGAACTTTGTCCATCCAAAATGTTATATATATATTTGTATGTATATACATTAAATTTTTATTAAATTTTTAATCTATCAATAAATTTGATTTTTAGTTGTACATTGAGGTTATAGAACTTTTCGGTCCTTATTAATTACAATATTTTACGTTTACTGCAAAACGGCTAAGCTGACAGGACAACAAATACAAAAGGTTTCTTATTGATTGTATATTTTGTAGGTTTAGAAACATATGTATATGACTTATGAAAATCGGCAAATAAATATTTCCAAAAATAAATACATGAAAGCGAGCAATCAGACAGATCCTTTTCTTATTTAAATATTTTTTCGCATTTACTTTATTATTTATCTTAAATATAATAGTCCAGATCTTAGATGTTTTGGGAAACCTTTATAGGATTAACAGTGAGTTCATACTAACAAAATTATAGCTATATGGAACAATAAGGCTCATGTTATATGACAGATACAAAATTACTTGTACAATTAATTACAGAAATTTAAAAATATGTTGTTGTTTTTTTCAAATTCCTTTTAATTCATTTTAAATCGCCTTCTATATGTATTAAAATATCATCGATGCATCATGAATGCATATTAATAAAGGATTTATAAAGCTTTTAAAATTTCATTTAATTTTAAATATATTTCACATTTAAATCCGTAAATTTAATTAATCGCTAAATATTAAATTCTAATATTATTATTAAATACAAATAACTCTTAACTCTTCCTCATGATTAGTTATAATTTGGCTTTAGCTTCATGAAGATTTAAAATATTTATGAATCTCTCTTAAGACGTATAATATTATAGTTTATTCTTAAAGTATCAATATTAACAGATCAAACTCAAATCTTATAAATTTAACATTGACCGGAAAGTAATTATTTTATAAGTGCGTAAAAAGTTCTCGATTAAAAATTGTAGACATGCCATTTCGAAATTTGAATAAGCTGCCTTTAAATAAAGAAAAAATTCTTAATTACACACACATATAATGAGATATTTTATACGGTGCTAAAATAAAACTAATTTTTTTTCCTTACAGAATATATATATATATATATATATATATATATATATTTCTTATTTATATCTTATTAAAGTATTTCTAACGATTTAATATATGTGCATTTGCATTTATTTTGTGAGTAAAAGCTAGTAATTGTGCATTTGCAAATTAATTCACAATTGCGAGTTAGTAATTTTCCATTTACTATTAACTTTATAACAACGAATTAGTATTTGTGCATTTCTAAATACTATTTTATGTACTTTTAGGGTCATTGAAAATAGAGCATCAAGAAAGGAGCTATCGATTGAAATGAAATTTAACACACATAATGATGCAGATAAGATATTGACTTGATCCGAAAAACAAGACAACTAAACGAGTACAATAAGACAATAAGATAAATACAGTGTAAGCTCAATTACACGTCGCGCCATCTCCAGCTGCAATACATGTCGTAATACGGTCCAGCTTTGAGTTTTTTAGAAATCGGATGCTCACAGCATCCGACGTCTAATCAACACAATGCTAAGCTGTGAGTTGCGACATGTGCTGGACCGTGTTGTGGCATGAGGCCGATAGGCCCACAAATCTTGAACAGCCATATCCAAATCATGTACTGAGTTACATGGTGGCATCTGGAGTTTCAGCGGGTCTCATAAATGCTCTTGGGAATAAGTACGAGGAGAAGGTGGGCCATGTAAGAGCCTGCAGATGACGTAATATGACCTAAGCTAATCGAGTTTAATATGGAAGAGCATTATATTTCTAAAATGCCCTCGGAAGACGATTTTGGAAAGGGTCCAAAAAGGTTTTGGTCGAAGAAAGTCATCAATATAACGCTGCCGCATAATTAGATTAGACAGGCTTTCATAGGTCAGGGACCTGAGACCGTTACGTTTCTGAGTGAATATTACTATTATCTGTGCGAACATTGTGTTGCGCGACACCGTGGTTGAAGTAGTACCATTAGCCAGGGTGTCTCTATATTCGTGCGTGGTTAACCCTTTTGTGATGACACGCCTTGGCATAGGACGTTACCTGGGGACGGAAAGGAGTCGAAAAAGAACTTTCTCACGGGCCGGGGGGTTTGCGTCACTAAGCCAAACTTCAAGAAATAATCACAAAAAAGATGTTTTCGTCCTAATGTTATAATTTCTCGTAAAATTTTAGATTATTACATAAGCTGTTCTATATTTTAAAATTAGCAATTTTAATAATCTTATTCCTTTAATTCACAGAAAAAAATATATAAAGAAGTGCTTACTCTGAGAAATAACTTTCAGAAACGCTATTGAAATTATTCCAAAGTGTTTCTGACAAAATGCATCAATAAACTTTAAATTTAATAATATATATTCAAGAAAGATTATTTACAAGAAGTAACAATACCTTAAGTGAAGACCAAGTGTAGTAATTCTTGAAGCGCGGAAAATCGCAAAGTCTTGTTTTATCTGTCTCTGACAAAATCTTCGCTCCAGAGTCACTCGAAATATTCCTTTCAAACTTTTTAGAAAAATAATCACACTCTCATCATTAATTGGCTCATCGACCATTTAAGTATATTCTTCTGATAAACAATGGTTTCTCCCAATTATAAACAGGAGTCAAGGCTTCCCAAAATAAAAAGGGAAATAAATGAAATACATCCAAAAGTAACGCAAAAGTCAAGCAATTCTGACGGTAAAGCTCTAAGAAGAAAGAAATAAAAAAAACACATAGCAAAAAACAATAAAAAAAAAGAATTGGAGAGGAACCAGAAACTCTATTGTACATAACGTGAAAGCTTAAAGAGCCAGATTAGTTTGTTTATATTACACCACAACAGCTGGTCAGCAAAATACTGAATTAAGAGAGATTGTGATGAAACTGTAGGTCAAGATTTTAAAAGTACTATTAAGTTCAAAAGTAATGGACACAATCAGCCATTTATAAATTTTTAGAAAACTTTTCATCTTAAAATGAGAATACGTATCGTTCGAATCCTGAGCTCATTCTCCAATGATGCATATTTGGTACGTCCGGCCGTGAACGATGATCGCGAGGGATGCGTTTAAGGTACGTTCGTCCCGAAAGGATTAACATCTGCATCCAAAATGAATCAAGATCATCACTAAACACCTCGTTTTGTCAATCTGGGATATTTCCCGTCGCTCTGACTTGGTGCCACTTTAGACTGAGTATTAGTTTTTAATATTAAAGACAATAAACGTAAAATGCATTTGGATTGCAGATTCGCTCGCGCAAGGTATCTGAAAATGATCTGAAAAATAATTGGCAACCTTACATCTGATTGTACTGTATGATCCACGAGCGTTTACCGTACGATACTTTAATCCTTTTATCTCATTATTTTCCTGATCGCTTCAGACCAGATTCTACCCAATTGCATATCATCTAGTATCTACTGCTCCGAAAACTTTCTGAAAGATAAACTCCAAACGGTCGACGTGGCAAACAACATGGCTTGTCGACCAGACTTCTATTTTCATTTTGATGATCAGACCTCTCTCAAACTGTATTAATTGCGCGAAATGTGTTTTTACACAAAATATCTGGTAACACGAAATGTGTTTTTACACAAAATATCTGGTAAC
>BMAW01087605.1:181298-209153 GCA_019974015.1 Nephila pilipes
AATATCTGGTAACACGAAATGTGTTTTTACACAAAATATCTGGTAACGCGAAATGTCTTTTACTTGGCATTTTTTATTCACTTAAATCATTGTAGGATCGGAATGTGATCGTTACGTTTATGAATCTTCATCTATGTGCCGGTTTATATAGTGCTTACTTCGTGATTGCAGCGCTACTGCAGATCATAACCTTAAAATCAAATGTAGATCATTTTCATATCGGTTATCATTCAGCTATTTCTTAAGAATTCGTGATTAAAGCTCGCTTCCTTCATTATGTGCTTCAACGCTTCTGATTGTACATTACTATTTAAAGTATGTTTTTACTCACATAAATTTAATATTATAATATAAAAAAATTATAAATATAAAAATAAAACACACTAAGCTAATTTTTAAAGAAAATTAATCAGGAAAAGTTTTAATACATCACAATATGATAATTTAATACACACACACACACATATATATAATGATATTTGTGAACATTTTCAATATCCGTGAGATAGTACTGCTCATAGAATAAATGAAAGAAATTCATTTGGTATTCGTTGTTGAAGTTTGTTTCAGTAAATATATTTCTAATTAACATTTGGTTTTATCGTTATTACCTTTACCATCAAATATTTTTGTTGTAGAAAAAATATTTTTCCGTCTAAAAGTGCATTTTAAAAAAGTATGTCCTCTTTCATGATACTTTTCTTTGTGTTTTTATCATGAAATCTATTTACGAATATTAATGTCATACATTAAATTGTGTCACTTAATGAAGACAAAATTTCAACAATTTTTAAAATTTCCAAGAAATAAAGCTCAAATTATTCATAATTCATTTTTGAATGTAATTCATTAGAAGAGTTTTTCATAAGATAACTTTTACATTAATTAATTTCATTTTATTTCCGTAAGTTCAAAATTAAAATAAATTTATAATATCAGCTACCTACATTATAAGACATTATGCACATATGAAGAATATTCAGATTAGTTCACAGCCTGTTTTCAATGTTCATTTTCGAAATTATGAACATTGAAAGTAAACATAACATCATATGTAGATAATATTTTAACATAACATCATATGATGTTATGTTTAAGTAAAACATAACATCATATGTAGATAATATTTTAACATAACATCATATGATGTTATGTTTAAGCAAAACATAACATCATATGCAGATAATATTTTAAAACAATATTATTCATAACTTCTTATTCTCAAGCTAAATATTGTAATAATTGTGAAAAACCTTTAATTCTTAAATTGAGAGAAAAAAAAAAACTGCTATCACTATAGTTAGGAAAACTTGAATGAAAACAAAGTCTCTATTTTTAAAAGTACGAGGTGAGAATAATTTATTTGAGTCTACGACGAAGAATCACATTCTATTAAAAAACATGAGACAAGGATGACATCTTAGATTCTCAATTTTGTCTGTGTTTTAGTTAAAAAGACCATGTCTATCGATTTCCGTATCATTACTAGAAAATAGTTTTCTAGCATATACACACTCAAATGCTCCATTAAAAACTAATACTAAGTAAAAATTCCTCACGATCAAAGTTATAGATATGAAAAGTTACGAGAAGGGAAGAAAATGTGTTATTGTAAATCAAATAGTATATTTTTATAATTTTTACTCGTTTAGTTTTTATTTGTTGAAGTGATTACTGCAAACTACGAGTATCATAAAAATGTGAGGTATTTCAGAGTTATAATTAATTTTTCTTATTAAAATTCTTAAGACCAATTAATTATACAACAATTCTCATAGAAAATTTGATATTACAAATACATTACATTGTAATTTCTATTTTCAAAAAGCTGTAAAAATTGAGCCATTGGTCAGATTGATTTGAAATTTGACATGAATATACACGAAGAAAATTTGAAAAATATGACAGTAGAAAAAAGTTCCAAATTTTAGCAATATAATGCACTTTACATGCTAAAATCTGAAATAGAAGAAACGTTTCATGTTCAACAAGCATTGAGATTATTACAAAAACATCAGGTATGTGCTGTTTCCCTCTCATTGCATCTGAGAAACTCGCCATATATCTTTCAGTGAAGGATCTTTCTGTGCTTGTGAAACAGATATATGAAACCGTTGAGTGTTGGTAACATCTAAGAAGAAGTCCCAAACTTTAAAAAGGAAGAAAGTTTTGAAGTAAGGCTGTGGTCTGATGTATAACATTAGTTTGCAAAAGAATATAAAGCAATTCCAAAACACAGGTTCAATATAAGTGAAATCTGGCAAAAGACAGAAATCTATTGCTTCAATGTCAGTAGAATATTTGGCCATGACAGGGCAAGAAGTGACTAGCAGTGGTGAGCAAACTTGCGATGCGCAGAGAATTGCCCAAAGACATTCCCACATGCATGAAGAGCAAACTTTAATAGAGCATCCTGCTTTGCTATCCAAAAACAATTTACCTTTTTCACATTTTGTATTTTGCTGACTTACCAATACGACTCTATTTGCCTTAACATTTCTCATTGGCATGGAAACGGATAATGAACGACCATAGAACACATTTAGGGTAGATGAAGCCCATTTCTTATGTCTACTTAGTTACGTTATTATTCAGAATTGTGGAATATGGCAAATAGAAATAATTTTGGACATCAACCAATATCTCTTTATTTTGTAAAAGTAATTGTGTGGATTTAGTTTATGACATCCTTTATCGTAGGCCATTCTTTTTCGAGGAGAGATGTCTTGTGGGTCTTATTACCTGCGCCGTCCATTGTATAAGTTATGTGTATATTTTGCTCAACAACGTCATTCCAGCATGAATGGATGGGAAATACAAATTTTCATGCAAGATTGCTTAGTATGTATTTTTGAGATGATAAAATTATCAATCGTCTTTTTTAACCAACTGGTCCCCAAGAGCCTTTAATTTTAATCCTTTGATTTTTGGCTTTTACTTTATTATAAACTAAGCGTAATTCAACGCACATATTGCACTCGTATTTACAACAGCAGCATATATACACTCCTGTCTGTTGAGGAAGTGTTGTTTCTCAATTTAAATTTGAGGCAGAAAATGATGGAAATTATACAGATCTTTTCCTGGAGCTGGTATCGATGAATACTTATATCAGTGTTGCTTTTTTGCTGTTGCTGTATTTAGGACAATCAAAATTTAATTTATTTTTCCTTTCCGGAGAAAAACCACCTTGCTGTGGTTGATGGATGGATGGGTGGAACTGTGAGTTCCACAACTGAAGAATGCCTCGGAAGTCATTGTTTTATTTATTAAATTCGTCACAAATCCTCTATAATGATTCATATTGAACTATAAAGTAGGTTTTATCAACAATCCACGCTTCAACCGTCGCATTGCGTTCTTAGTGTCATTGGAATTGGAACTCATGTAGGTTTTATGATTTGAGAAGTGTCATCTATTGCAAAATGTTTTAGCTATTCATTTTTATTGGGTGATATTTTTTTCCTATTTCAAGTCATTCTGACCAGTGGTTATTTTTCTTCATTGCTCTTAAAAAATTTAACTTTAATTACTATCCCAATGCATGTTAATAATAATATATATATAACTTGCAAAGAAGTTTAAAATCTGCTGTAAGAAAAATTATATTCACTGGAAGTTTTTTTTAAAGTAAATATTCACCTTACCTATGTTTTAAAATTTTGATAGGTGTATTAAATTTTTTAATAAATAATTTTTGATATTTCCCCCTTGTTTTGTAAGTTTTTGAGCTTCCTAATTTTTAAATACCAGTGAAAATTCAATGATTTTTCTTAAAAAATGTCCGCTTTTCTACAGTTAGTTTTTATTTAGTACCATTTTTCGAGTAGTTTTTATGAACAAGCTAGGTTGGATAGGTTATTATAGGAAAACATTTCCCCTAAACTGCTTCTTTCAATTATACGCCAATAATTATCTAATTAATTTAATGATATATTAATCTTAAAATAAATATACAAAATTTCGCCAGAAGTTATATTATATGTTAATATATATATAAATATAAGAAAACTGATTCAGGACAAAAAAAATTCTTTAAATTAAGTAATATTTTAAAATTTTAATGGTCAATAAATAGTTTTAGATTCTTTATGTTTATTTTATACAAAATTAAAAAAAGTTAATTTAAGAACTGTCTATTTAGTTAAACTCTACTGCATAAATGTGACAAAAATTAAATATTCAACGTCGATTTGGTATGGGATTCCTCACTGTTCGTCGTAATTAAACTACATTAACTGGCAAGGGAAAAAAGGAGTTAAAACCCTTATTAAAATTTAAGAAATATGGATTTTTTTTCTGCCTTTTCGATTTTAAAATATTAGAATAGAATTAGTGTGAAATTATGTACACTACTTAAAATATTTACATGTTCTATAATTCAAGAAGTCATACTATATATATATATATATATATATATGTGTGTGTGTGTGTGTGTGTGTGCACTGCAAGCAACTTTTCAAAATTAGACATTTACAAGGAAACGACTTTCTTAGCCGTATTTGAAGACATATAATAAAAGTATTCCAGAAAAGAAAATTCCGTTTTTTAGGAACAATTGTATTAAATTAAATTTTTTTTAAATGTTTAGGTACTTTAAAATTCTTCTAACTTTTCTATAATTTGTATTACTTTTTAAACAATGTTTTTTTTCTCAATTTCTTAGTAATATTTCTCATTTTTTTAGTAAACATGGATTACAAAAAATGCCTTAGTGTTTTCAGTATATGACCGTTTTCAAAAGCATGAAGCTGAGAAAAAACATTTTAAATTCTGAAGTTAAATGAAAAGATATTGCACACTGTTAATAAACATTTAAATGAACCATAAAATAACGTAGCTAGTGATGTGAATTTTTGTACAAATATTTATATTAATCATGTAATTTAAATAAAATAATATTCTTAAGATATGTAGGGTATTGTGTGGCTCTAAAAATTAATTTTAAATATGTTCTAAATTACATACAGTTATATAGAATTAAAAATAATAAAGATTATTCAGTTACTCTTACATGAAATGCCTCCCTACAATCATTACAACTTAATTTGAATTTCTTTCACAAAAAAGAGTTTTAATTCAACGCTGTAATTCATTTTATAGCTTAAAAATGCATGCAAAAAAAATTAAGTTTTATAATTTATTTGATTTTTATTTCGTTATTCCGTATTAAGCAAAATAAAATGTAAGATAGCTCTGAATATTTACATTTATAGGCAACACACAGGTGGAAAACTCTTAAGGAATAAATAAATGATCGTAATATGATACATTGGTATTTATATAAAATTATATATTAAATGCATAAGTGTCAAAATGCTATTTGTAAAAGTTTTAAGTAGATATTTATAAAAGTATTGGCTTATTTTAAATATATTAACCATTTATTAAATTCCCACGACACTTTGAGATTTGGATGTATACATTATAGTAATAATCTTTAATGATATGGAAAGAGTTTCTGTGTACATTAAGTTAAATTTCTGTCCTCTAATTAGCTGAAATTTAAAATTCTTATGCTATATAATTTGTAGGAAACTTGTATTTATTGATTTATTAAAGTCTTAAATGTATTTAACTATATTTTTTTTTACTATTAGTGCTATCGTTACTTGAAAGGACGATAAATTTATTTTTGATTACTTACCCAATGCTTACAATAATTTGAAGTTCTTAAAATTTAATTTTTTTTGAAGATTTATATTTTGTTGTGTATATTGAGACAATTCTTTTTTATCTTTTCTCTAAATGTGATTACTTAATAAATAAAGATTATGAAATAGATGTTAATACAACTCATATGAATTTATATTTTTTTGAAATCAAGAGCTATTTAAGTTCTCCAAAAATGACTTCATTAACGTGAAAGTCTTAGACCGGAGGGGGGGGAGATAATCTTACATACCATGAGCCAATTTCTTGACAGATGAGCTTAGATGAGACTTATAACTCGAGCACTTTTCATACCTATACTTGCGTTCATGATTAGGGGTTGGTAAACAGAGATGAGGATAGAATCTGCTTTCCTTAGAGTAGGAAAAGATATATTTTAATCATGCAGTTAAAGTAATTAATTTACTCCGATTTAATGAAGAACCAATCTACAACAGTCAGAAATTATCTTCTGTACCAGAGAGAGGGATCATTTCATGATGGTGCTATAGCTGTCAGAGAGTCTCGTTTAGTGAAGATAAATGTGTACTACAGTTGTTGGACCTGAGAGCGAAATCAACTTGGAACGTGCATCTGTCTGCTCTCTGTGTTTGCCATTAAGAGTCCTGGCTCTAGCATTTGTTTAATAATCTTTTTATTAGAAGTACTTTTGCAGACATAATTAACTTTTTATAATTGGTTTAATTATTGTATGTAAACAGTATCTATTACAGCGCATAAATATTAATTACTATCAATGAAACTTTTGAGCCTGTTTAAGTTTCCCTAGTCTTTAATGTTTTGTGTTAAATATGTTACTGAGAGTAGCAGAGATTTCTTCAAATTTGAATCAGTTATTTACTACCTCGTTCAGCAATTAATCAATTTCATTGATGAAAATGCGTGTGTACATAAGTGTTCCATACTACATATATAATATTTTGCAAATTTACTTAGCTCGAAGTATTGTATCCGTGGCAATGACTCTAGAAATTTATTACGTCAGAAGAAATTTGATCCGGAAAAAGCTCATCAAATTTTATTTTTAGGATGAATTTGTTCTTAGATAACTCAGTTCTATTTATATATTTCTAGGGATCTTCGTAATGTTTGTTCACTTAATGATTATTCTTATAAAACGGTTTTATAAAGGTGCTAAAGCAGTTTTTTCTTTATCTGAATCACACTAGTGACTTTAAATATCGCTTGCAACATTTTGATTTTTTAAATAGATTTGATCAAGTGGTCATTAAATTTTACACATTCATTTTGCTCTTTCAAGCATGGGAATATACTCAAATCCTTATTTTCTAATGGGGAAAAGAACAGTTTTAATTTTATCTCATACATAAACTTACGCTATTTACTAATCTAGGAAATACTTTTTTCTCACCTTATAATTTTTAATTTAGGTCATTATGGTAGCTAGTAATATGAACTAAAAATATCAAATCGAATGTTCAGTTGTTGTCTAATAATAAGGTTCTTTCTTCAGATAGATAATTTTCCTGTTCTAAAAATTAGAGACTCAATTTTTTAATTTGCAAAATCCATTCAGAATCTATCCTCTGTAAAGCTAACGCATTTCAAAATGAAAGTTAAGATTACCATATTCCAAATCAAACAATTCTCAGTATTTTCTTTATTCTAGTTTTTGAATATTTTTGCTCAAATTTTATTCACACATTTCATAACCGGTAACATAACATGTTAAATAGTTTAAGTTTTGGTACACAGTATCTCTTGGTGTCTAATGTAATGATATTTTAGAATAGGACGATATTAAAAAACTTCAAGCAAAGTTACAATGCCATTGAATTTACTTGTCATTGATGGCGCTCCATCAATACTCATATTGATGAGTTTACTTTTAGATTTTCTAGGTCTGATTTTACTTTTTAAGTATGTATCTTTTAACAACATGTTTTTTAAATATGTTGCTTCAATTTTTTAAATATGTATTACTCGTATTTTACTACGAGTGGTACATTTTTTAAAGATATAGGTATTTAAATTATCATCAATTTCTCTTATAAAAATATTTAAATTTGGAACTTAACATATGTCTGTTGATTTACCCAGAGCTAAAAAAATACAAGAATGAGCAGGTTTTTCAATTAATAAGTACATTTTGAATGAGTTACTTCAATACGCTTAATATAATATATGCACTGATATAACAATTTCGATCACTTTCCCTTTAATTTCCTTATTATAATGATGATGCAAATATTTGTAAACATTGCTTATTAATTTATTCTTCATCTGATGAGTTTTTCTTTTTTAATCCGCCAATGCTGAAGCATAATCATATTGACGCTTCTATCAATCAACTAACAATTAACAAATATATTTGTTTCCCGACTTTTTTGTCTTTTTTTTCTTAGTTCTATATTCTTTCAGCAACTCAGATTCAAGAACAAACTTCTTTTTTTCTATGAAAATCAGATGCAGCAATTTATTACGCCTATTATGATCATGTCTACTATTACGTGAATGAGTACCTCTACAAACATTGTAAAATGGTTTTACTTATGAATTTGCTGGAAATAACTATTTTCCCTCTGTTCATTAAATTCAAGGCTACTGTCTCTTTCTGGGGTATTATGGTTATTTTATTTTGCAATGTAATGGATAAATGGAATTAAAAAAAAACGAAGAAAAGTGAAACATTCTGAAAAACTGTAGAAAAATATCAAATAGATCACAGTTACGTTCACCATACTACACAAAAATTAAAAAGAAGCACAAACACACAAAACGTTCCGTTTAAAACTCAGCTTCAGAGCTCATCACCACAATGTCTTACTCTGAACTATTTGAAGCCTCCAATATAATCCTCCCATGAGCCATGGTTTTGTCACGCATGTTACAGACAATCGTTCTGTTTAACTCGATACTATTTTTAACATATAAGAACTAGTAAATGATAGTTTATTCTTTTAATCATTTCTCACTTTAAGAAATCATATGCTTTAATTTAAGTAATCTTACTTGTAGTGAAAACTAAACTTATATATATATATAAATATGTGTGTGTGTGTGTGTAGGTAATAAAATGCAACACTTCTGGAAAATATTTACTTTTGGGATTTTTAAAATTAAAACAAAAAATGTTTTATTCCTGAATATAATTTAATATGAAGACTACATTTAAGAGGATACGTAATGTAGAATTTCGTTTGACAAGGTAAAAATACTCCTGAGAAATATATGTATAAAATTGTATTAAAGAGGATAGAAATTATTTTAACAGATCTGAATTGTTTGCTGAATCTATACAAAATTAAATTATGTGCTTGGTTAGGTATGTAAAATTAAGAATTAGTTCTGAAATAAAATTAAGAATTTATAAAAATAACTTCCATAGCCTGAAGAAACTAGGAGTAATATTTTGTGCATATATATATATATATATGTGTGTGTGTGTGTGCTCTTTTGTTTGAGAAATGTTTATATTATTCTGAAATTTGAACCGTAATGATTTTCACAAGTTTTAAATTAAATACCGACGAATGCGGGTTTTGCAAAATAGCGGACAATAAAAAATGTTTTAATTTAAAGGGATATACAAATATAAAAGAAATGAAAAAAAATTATTTGCTCATGTAAATATTTCTTAATTTTTTTTTTCTGTTATTTAAAATTCGGTACTTAGTATATCAGCTCAAAAGAGCTATCCTTACGAAGAAATTAAATACCATATTTATACTATTTAATCAAAGTTTGGATTTACCTTGGAGTAGATAATAGAACGCGTGCATGCGATCAGTTTATTTATTTTACATAATGACTCGAACAATATTATATAGAGATTAAGAATTCTATTACATTACATCTTAACTAATACTATGACAACTAAGCAGATTTTCCACTAATAAACGTATTAGACGTAATTCATTAATCATTTATTTTCGCTCATGATCTAGTTCAAAGTAGTCGCTTACTAAGTTTCTTATTGTGTTTTATGAATATTAAATTACTTTAAATTCAAAGTAAATGTAAAATTTGCATTAAAATATGCGTTTAATATACATAGACGAATATCCGCCTAAATAATTTTGTGACTTGTAACAAATGCATTGCTAATATAGGAACCTGACTTTTATAGAAGTTTCAAATATTCTTTTTATATCTTTCATAAACTTTATTTTTTAGTTCCCAATAATTTTTGCAGTTAATATGCATTTTAAATATCCATTCAGTTGTTGCTTCTATTTACTTTTACATTTCATAGTCTGTAAGTGCAATAAATATTTGTCAATATAAATTGCCAATTTATATGAATTAAATTTTATCACTTCAGTGCTCTATGGAATGAATAACTAATTACAGAATTTTAGTCAAAACAAATCGAGTGGAGGGAATTGTTATTGATATAATTAATATTGATTGAAATCGACTGAAAATGATAAGAATCGACTCGTAAATGCATTGCCATTCATCATTTACACGTTTCAGCATGTGTCATAACATCAGCGAATCATTAAATGATTCCATGAGATACAACAAATAAATTTAGATGTGTCAAAATTATTTTGATTGGCAATAACTCGTTATTTGGGTAACTTCTCTTCAATAATGAGGCAGTTAAAAATTTAAAAATATAAAAAAACTAAAAAAATATAATTTTCATTATATATTATCATAACAAATTATTAGTACTTTTTTTAAATTTATTTTAAATATAATTTTTATTATATACTATCAGAACAAATTATTATTATTATTTTAAATTTAGTTTATAAAATACAGATATATATTTCATATGATTAAGGAATAATTAATACATGATTTTCTTCAACTTGAAAAGAAAAATACTCAATTTACTTAAATAAAATAACCAACTAACTTTATTTTAAAATGAGGAAAATATAATTTATAACTTCATAGCAATTATAACATCTTAGTCTTGGATATCAATATAAAGCAATAATAAAAATAACTTTATATCAATGAAATTATATAAGAGTTATTTATGTTTAAAATGTTTCTAAAGCATCAGTATTTAACTGTCCTTACTTCTCCTTTCTTCCAAAAATCTTACTCTTTCTTAATTATGTCTATAAATATTTATCTATTAAGGTACATAAAACAACTATACGGCTCTTTATTATTACACTCATAATTTTACTATATTTTTTCTAGTCTTATTATTTCAAACACATATTATTGAATTTTTATAGGTATAACATGCGTCAAAATATTGATCAGTTTCAGATATTGCATGGCAACTGTCATTAATATGACAATGAATATCTACAACTGGGATTCTTCACGTATAAAATGAGGTACAATAATTGTTGTTGGAGGAAAAGTTGAAACAGGTGTTAAGAATCTCTCATACTAGGCTGGAGGTGATGGGGTTCCATGCCTTGTAAAAACAGCGAATAACACTATAAAATGAATTATTAATTACTGCAATATACTATTGATTATTCACCAAAAGATCTTTTATAAAGCTTTCATGTAAATTACTGTTGTATATTTCTTTGAACATGTAATAACGGCTTGCTGAAAATGATTAGGTACTTGTGAGGGAGATCGATAACAATTTTCTATCTCTCTAATATCTAACAAGGTCACAACAAACTGTACATACAATGACGTTCAGATCATATAGATTTCAATGGACATAAACAATATATGTTCAAATTAATATTTATTGAAGAGTGCATTACGATAATACAAAATTTTTTTAAAAAAAACTTAAGCATTCGCAGACAAATGTGAAGCAGTTGTTTAAATCTCACATTTTAGTAGTTATACTGTAAGTAATTTGTAGACTCCTAAACCATACTTATTGATTAAATATTTTGAAGTTCTTTTAAAGTAATTTCAAGGCATGAAAAAATAAGGAATATGTATAATTTTTGAAGAACACGCTACAAATTAAAAGTAACAATACCTTGAAACTTTAAGTGCATCTGTTAGAAACGAATGCAAATAGTTGAAACTTTGAACATACCATTCCCTCATACTAATAAGGACAAAAAAAAGTATCCATACTTCGTAAGGATAAAAATAATGAGAAACTCAAAAATAACTGGCGAACTTATTCCGAAATAGATGAAATAATTTTAGGATTCGGCACAGTATTTTAAATCCATTCTTATAAATATATGTTAATAAAAAATTAAAGCAAATTCAGTGATGGATATTGTTAACGTCAGAATAAAAATTACAGCATATCTATTGTCAAGGTTACCTAAAAGAGTTTTCCCCATTAAATTTCAGATTTCTTTTTCAAAAATAAGTTTTAAAATATATTTTCAGTAACTCAGTTTTTAAATTGAAAAGTAAGTGAAATTTCAAGTAATTTTGCAGATAAATTTTTGTTACTACTTTCAAATATATATATATATATGTATTTTTTAATAAATTTTTGGTTTAAATATCTTTTCTTTCATTTGTGTCTTATAGATATAAATATTTGTGTATTTTTATATTTATGACCACATTTTATATTATTTCTTGCCTACTTCATAGCAATTCATTTATACACAATATCTTTATAATTTGATTTTTTTTAAAAAAATTATTTCGTTTTATAACTTCACAACAGATACAAACATATTTTTATAGAATAATTTCCTTTATTTTCGTAAAACTCTTACATTATTAAATATTGCAGTTTTATAAATTTGAAAATTGTTCAATTAACTTGTGTGTATTTAACCGGGGTTTTTAATTTTTAAATTTTAGTTTTGTAATTTTTTTTAAAATATTTATTTCCAATCAATAATTCTATCTACTAGTATAATTTTGGGAGATTTGTGTTTTTGTTCTACATATAGGTTTGCGATGGTAACAACAATCGTATAATAGTTAAGAGTTTAATCATTTTAGATTTAAAAAAAATGCGTTTTGTTAATGTGTATTAATGGAAATATCGATCATTTTTTTACTCTGAATGTATTTAATAGATTCTTACCCATCTACTGAATGTTGAATATCTGCTCATTTTTGTTTTTATTATTATTATTGGTCTATACATTAAATGATAATGAAATAAATGAAGATGTGATGTTTGGATCCGCAAAGTTTGTTAAACATACTTTTTGTACTCCAAAGTGTGGAGTAATATTAAATAACATGATATCTATACATGACCAGTTTTTTTTTCATTTACTTCCCGTATTTTAGTTTTATATGAAGGCTTTTAAAGGGTTTAATGGTACATTTTTGTAGTTCTTTTGTAGTTCCCAAAATAATTCAAACGTAATACCACGGAAAAGCTCTAAAAATACAATTTTTTTTTGATCATTTCAATAAACATATGATTTTAGAAATATTTTAAAAAAATTATAACCTTAATTTATTTTCTTATGCAATTATTCAAATTTTATTTTAATAAATAAATATGAAACTGAACAGGCAACAACATCAAATTGATTCAAAAACACATCAAAATCTTTTTATTGTTTGTAGTAGAATATGCAAAAATAACTTTGATAAGCATAAATTGTGTTCCTCTAGAAGTGTTATAATTGATTATCTGGAAGGAAAGAAATCTAAAATTAGTGTCTTTAAAACCGAAACGTCACCCCGTCTGAATCAGTTTTATTCTTTTCAGATCATTATTAACATAAAATATTTCCTTTTAGTCGAAATATTTACTTAGAAACTTCATTCATATGAGATGAAAAATTTAAACTGTGCTTATAGAGGATACAATTCGATGTGGAACAGTAAATTCAATTATTCAACTTCAGTAACTTTATTTGTGATGCATTCGTTTAGCAAGTTTCTAGACTCTTGATTTTATACTTTTTATAACAAATTATTTCCTGGTGTTCAAAATACATAACCTCTACTTAATAATATTCATTTTTCTTAATTATATGATATATATATATATATATATATATATATTTAATCATTCTTAATTTACAAAGAAAACAGTAATTTCTCCTGACATTAAACCATTTTCAAAGATTATGCAAGAAACATATTTTTAAATATGTATCAAACTGAGATAAAGTAATTAAAAATAAATCAGTTATAATGTATACTTAAGAAAGAAATAATGTTTCATATTCTTTTACACCATTTTATTTCCCTAGTAGTAGCTATACAACTCAAAGTTCTTTATTTATTTCAAGAAAATATTTATTTCCCTGAAAAGGTTTTGCAAAATTATTAAAAACATCTTTCTACTTTCATATACTCTCCTCTCTATTTCATCAACCTCTCACTCACACTCATATACACATTTGTAATTATTCGTAAAACATAAAGAAAAGTTATATAACAATATTCTAGTATTCTAAAAATATTTTATATAAAAATGCAATTAAATGGTAGCACAAACAAAATGAAATAAATAATACGTTAATCAATGCAATAAAATGTTAATACAATACGGTTAATGTATAAGATTTATAAGGCATTTAAAAATTCACCACAACTTAAAATTCTGAAATAGTATATTATCTTGATGCCTCATGAATTGAAGACAATTAATTTTGCTTTGCTAACTAATCACAGATGATTCGTTTTTATTTCAAGAAAAGATTCATTTTGGCAACTAGATAGAAATGCGATTAACGATGAAAGATCTAAAGAAAATAATCGTTTCCGGGCTTGAATGGCTGAAATGTTTTCTTTTGTATGCACGGCATAGCATCATTTCGAAAAGCGATACATCGATACTTATCTAAATTGTTTTATTCCTCTGTTAAGTATTACTATATTTTGTAATATACCCAGTTTCTGTTATGATATTCTTATACGGAAGAAATAAATAATAAATATGCTTCAGGAAGACTATTAATCATTAATCATTATTTTATTCAGAAGCGGTATTGGTATCCTGAAATATATTTTATTTTTTATTATTGAGTAAGTATTTATGATAATATAATTATGTTAATGAATTAATTGCATTTATTGAAAAATATAGCACACATTATTAAGGTAATAATTATTCATTTCTCGGATGTCAAACATATGATTAAACATCTATTAACGTACCTTTATTTCTGATACCTAATACATAAATTTTCTATGATGAAAATAAAGGTTAATTCTTAAGCAGCTTCTTAAATCAAAATGAGATTTCAGTAAAATCCAGTTATTATTAGCAATTTTACTAAAGAGAAACTGACTTTTAATATTTATTTTATTAAGATAATCATCTACGTATCTAAATATTATTAACCTACGTATAAAATCATTTTAATAGTACATTTGGTGTACTGAAAGGTTCTTTACAAATATATTACAAATATTACATCCGTATTTGTGACATTTCGCTTCTGTAATTAAATGTATAGAGAAAAGAAGAAAATCATGTGAGTAGGTAGTACATTTTTGTATTTCTCAATGCGTTATAGAATTACTTATCTTTTTCAAACAAATTTTTCTTAAATTTATAATCATGCTTAAACATATGCCACATATTTTTAATGTGGTACACACCATTGTGAAATATCGTTATGACCATGAAACTCATGAAGAAAACTCACAATTTATCTTTAAATCTTTATGAAATAATAAATATATCTGAATTAATAAGTGAAACATTAACATTATTTGAAAATAAAATTAATATCTTTATTTTCTTAGTATAAGAACAGAATCTGTTTTGAAGGAACCGTGAAGTTTGTAGAAAAGTAGGATTTTTTTAATCTAATAAATCAAATCATAAGAAATTACAGCCTTCGAAGGAGTTTCTAGGGATTAAGTAACTACTTTCATACTCACAGGTCAGGAAAGGGAAATCTAAGATTTGATTCTTCAGATGTATAGTACGGCACAGTTCGCATTTATGCAAAAACATAGTTTTAATTTCCTTCACTGTATTGAATTTATTAATACTACTACAAAACACTTGAATAATACCGTGTACTTATTACATAATATTAGATTTCAATGAAATACGTTTTGTATATAGTAGTACAAATTCTGAGAGTTTACGAGGAACATGTGTTTAAAATAATAAAAAAGAATTATTTAAAAAGAAGAATACTAAAAATTAAAGTAAATGTGAGATTCAATGTTTCCACTTCACAAATAATAAATAAATAGATATAAAATAAAGTAAATCAAAAATTTAAAAAGTATGCAAGTAAAAATAAATATGTAAAAAATAATTTAAATATTCAACTGTAAAATTTATATTTAGATACTTAAAAAATTACATTAAACCTTACAGAAATTTAGAATAATTGTTCCCATTTAAATTTCAATTTTCTTGAGAAAATGAAAAGAGTTCAAAATCCTGAGAATTGCTTCAGCCAGATAGTTTCTAACACATTAATGAAAACTCTACGAAAAAGTGATTATGAAATTTATGTTAGCTATAATTTAATATTATTTTACATTTATATTACTTAAACAATGATTCTCATACTAGACATAAGCTAAAAGGAAAAACAATTGGTTTTGTTTCATGGTTTGAAAAATGTATAAAATAGAATCATACTATAAAGTATTTAAAAAGAACTCAATGACTGATCAGCTTCAATATGGAATATGGTAATTTCAAATATCTATAAAGGCACTAGAGCTATATTTAATGCACAAAATCATAGTACGTGTTAAAGTTGGCAGCAGTGCCAACTGAGCTAATATATACAAGTCATTTTCAAGGGTTAAGTGTGTTGAAATGTTCCCCTAGAACATCACAAAGATGCTCAATCTAGTTCAAGACTAGAGAACATTAAGAGAGAAACAAACACGCATAATAATCTCCTGTGGAAAATAATGTTTCTCAAAATGAGCTCTGTGTGGTCTGGATAATTACGTTAAAAAGCCAATTTTTATGTAACTGAGTATTACCAGCGCCTCTTGGGACAATATATAAGTATTTAGTTTCAGTCAAAAGGATATTCCCTACACATGTACTAAACCCACCAAATATGTATCTTTCATGTGTATCACTGAGAACACAGAGAGTTTCAAGACTCACATCAAATCATAAATGTTCTTGAGACAAAAAACAAAATTTGGATTGAGCAGTAAAGCACTGGATTGGAGGCATTCCTTTTGAATAGATGTTTGCACCTCCATTCACTTGAATTCAGCTGTTATGTAAATAGACCTACTTAAACCTTTCATTTTGATGGAGAATAGTGATTACATACGCAAAATTTGAAGTCTTACATACAACCCTCCTCCTTCGTAGCGTTTCTCGCGTTCAATTGGTCTAGATACCAGAAATCCACTAGCTGCTAAATGATCTTAGGGGAGTTGGTATAGAGATACTGTGTCTCCGTGCAATTAGCTTCAAATGGGGGTCAATACAAGCACTTATAGATCTAAGTCTACTCCGGATGTACCATCTTAATGCTGATTATGCTTTTAGAAAGGCAGTCGACTGACTGAAAATTACAAAAGGGTTCACGTTCAACCATAATACTACATAGTAATCACTCTTACTCGTATCAAATTCTTCGTATATATTACATTCCTTACTCATATTTAAAATACGGCTGTCTCGATTTTTAATTATGCAGTTTCTATTTGCGTTACACTTCAAATGATTTTAAAACCTATTTTTGACCACATATCCTTAGACGTTAAATGACAGCAACTCTATAGTTTTCATACCGTATTTGCATGCAGTATCCGTTTCTTATGTAAACTGTTCATTTATTGGTGTAAACACACTTTTTCAGATTTTTCATTAACATTTCGAAAATGATGCATTTTCTATAGAAAATTATTCATTACATTATTTTGAATTTCAGTTTTTCTATCAATACTGTAGAATTTATTAGGGAAGTAAAAGAAAAAGTCAGCAGATCTAGTTTCATAAAATCTCCTAACGTTGGCCACTTGTCTCGTCTCTATCTCTCTCTACTGTTCAAAATCTCTTAAATATATATATATATATATATATCCAAAACAGCGCATATATCATGAGAAAAGATTTAAGAAAAGTTCAAAAATGGAACTAACGTATAATTTAAATTTTGTCTCAAGCTTTGAACTAATAATAGTATGTTTAAACTAGTTCCTTGGATTCAAATATCATATAATTCATGTCTTGATGATAATCACAAATATTCAATAACTACATAATAATTAATGGTTTAGACCGAGAATAAGTAAGAATACCGAAAATGAACAATAATTCAACCAAAGAAAAAAAAAACGAAATAAATACAAATTCCCTTTTGTAAAGTAAACAAAATATATTAAAAATAATATATACTTACTTATCACGCATTTTAAAGAAATAATAAACTAAAACTGTAAAAAACTTTTACTTTCAGAAGGTAATTTTATGTTCCCAAAATTTCTAATATCTCGAGATAATACTATGCATTTTAATCACGAAACACTATTGATCTAGTTATCTTATCGAGTTGAAAAATTATTAAAATACCTCTATATCTAGAAAATGAACATATTTGTTAACCATTTAAAAATAGTAAAATAAATACTTCATAAAAATATACGTCACCATCTGGTTTAAAGTTAAAAAAAAAGAAATCAACATTAGCAAATTCATAACTAAAAAAATATTATAGAAGAATACCATCTCAATAATATGTGCAAAAAAAAAACAGAAAATTCTTAAAACATAAAATATATAAACATACCTGCACATACAAACACAAATTCTTATTTTTAAATATAATTCAGTTTAATTAAACACTATTATTAAAAAATATCGGTTTTTCTAACATGTACAAGAAGGAAACAATATCAAACTAATTAGCAGATATTTTAGGGAAGAAATAATCGTGCAAAGAGAAGCCGAATATCCATAAAAATGCTTAAAGTAAGTATTTCCTGGAGGGTAGAAGTAACAATTCAAATTCACTAAATATTCAAAGTTTTACATAATAGTAGGACTGTTTCTGGTCGATGGTCCATTATTGAGATTTCAAGGCATTTACAACGAAAACTTGCATGAAGGAAAAGCCATTGTAAATAACTTTTAGAATTAGAATAATTATATCTTATGAATAATTCTTATTGAAAAACAAATGCATTAATAAGTGGGGTAGTTTTAAAGATGAACCTAAAGTTCTCAAGAAAGTATATATTTTCTGATTTTCTTAAAAGATAGACACTAAAAATTCCTAAGAAGGTACCTTAATTTACAGAAACATTGTTTAATAAGTTAAGAAACTAATACAAATTATTTTTGCAAGAACTGTGGAAAAGAATAGAAAAGGGATTATAAAATATTATTAAGCAAACACAAACAAATTCGCATATTGATTAACTTGCTGAATTTTAATTTATGAATGTTTTTGAAATTCATTCGATTTTAGTTAAACACAATCAAATCTTTATTAATATTTTAATAATATTTTAATAGTATTTGAAAGTTTCTAAATCTTCATTTAGACCAATGAGATTATGAATCAATTTATATCTAGACGCGAAAGTCATTAACAATTTCAATATGACATGAAGTAGTAATCTGTCTCCAAAGTTAATCGATAATTATATAATATATGTTAGCCTAAATTTATATGTATGTTTAAATATGAATTAATAAAAATAATTTTGTCAGTATTTGATATCAATGCAAATAAAACATCACATTGTTTTTATAGAAAGCAATTTATTGAAATTATTAATAGTTTTTGGATAAGTTTGCCTCTCCATAATAATTAAATACGATTCCTCGCGTAACTTATAAATTAAACATGAATTGTAGGTTCATACATTACTTAATTATTAGCATATTGATAGCTTGCTAAATATCATTAGCATATTGTAATTAAATATATTTTCATTCCATTTCATGTTATAATTAGTTTTAAATATAAAAATATCTTTATATACGTAAAGTAAGCATATGATTTATTCAGGTTTTATCAAAAATAATTTACTTGGAATTCATAAATATAATTTTTTAAAGTTTCCATATAGCTTGGGGCGTCAAAAGCTCTACTCTATATAAATGAATCAATATAAATTTATATTTCTAGCGAATATATATAGCAAATTTATGGTATTAAAAATGCCGTTTTGCAATTATGTTAATATATCTTCAATATCGGAACTTATTGTGCCGAAATTAGAAACCAAACACATAACTCAAATTTAATATTAAAAGTTAATATATATTCTATTACACATTTAATTTTGTTTCAGAAGTAAAAAAATATATTTAAAAAAACAATTTCCATTTATTAATAACTATTTTTAAAAGATTTAAAAATTTTCTTTAGAAAATTATAATCAATTAATATTGATAAAAGGTAAAAGAAATATTTCCTTAAAAGAAGCTATTTTTAATAGCTTTCAAATGTTTTGTTTCATTGAAAAACTTAACGCTTTGAATTGTCTTATTACCAAATTCTACATAATACTGTACTCAAAATGTTCATCATGCAAGAAAGCAACAGATAAATAATTCCTTTCTATATTTTGAAAACCGAAAATCTTTCTGAAAAATACTTTTGGAAAATCTAAAATAATAATAATATTGAAAAGAATGCAGTATTATCTGTTATAAACCATAGAACTTTTCCTTTCGTAATTTTTTTTTTTTTTTTGATTCAAAAATGGAAACTTTCTGAAAACCATTTTGAAAGCCATAGCCCTAAATTTGTATGGAGTTTTGTGGAAAAGCTCAAGTATTTCTTTTTGTTACAGAGTAGCTCTTCATTTTTTCGATAAGGGTGGAAGTTATTTCATTCAATACTTTTTAGTTGATATCCAAGCGCATGCCCTGTGGTAAAGCCAGAAATGAAAACCGCGAAACTTCCGAAGGATTGGAGCGCTTGTTGCGGTTGTGGGAGAGGGGCAGGGCAGCGGTTCTTCGATCACAGCGCCATCTGACTTAACAGTCTCCAGGAATACAAAGCTAGACTTCTTTCCTGTCATTTTCGTCCCTCACTCGAACAATCCGGGCTGTCCCGGACTTCAGAAAACCGGACACTATATATGCCCTTACATCAAGGCAATTATTTTTTCTTTCGCGAGACACGAAAATTTGTTTCTTTTTCCTTTTTCCTGAAACAAATCGGTAACGTTTATTCGAAAAATATGAAAACACGTGATTTGAATAGAAGTTTCAATAGTTCTTAAAAGTTTGTGAAAACAATTTTTAGAGAGATGCACACAGAGGAGGTCGCGTTTTAAAATATTTCATCTATGTAAAGTTATCCCGTGTACATTTTTCTTGTCTTAAAAATGAGATTATAATAAAATATATTTCTTCCTAAATGTTTAATCTAATAACAGGATGTTTTTAATATATTTCTAAGACGTGTAAAAATGTTGATCGGGCTTAACACTTAAGAATAAAATTTCAATATTAAATCCCTATGTAGAACAATTAGAATTAATCAATTTTCCTTCGTAACTTATTAAAAATAATTATAAACTTCATTGTAAAATTTAACTAATTATAAATGGAAGATTATCCTATCCTTTTCGATCTTCAGAATAGTAGTGATGTGCTTGAGGATACATCTGGTGGACTTATAACAGACAATCCATTGCTTGGCGTTCCCACAGCTGTTATTCTGTGCTTGTTGTGCTTAATGACTTTTTTCGGAAATGCTGTTGTTCTTCACGCTATTCGAACGGAAAGGAGGCTTCAAACTGTAAGTAGACAATTTATTTCAAGATAATGAGCGTCGTTTTTGACAATTTATTGTTTATTTACTAAGAGATTTCACTTCCTATATCAAAAGTGGATCAAACGATAACGATCATGATTTATAATAAATGTTACTCAAGGACAGTGCGAATATTTGGATTCTTAATTACTGCATTTCAGATGTTTTTAAAAAAACTCATTATTTATTGTGTAATATTGAATTAATTTTTCCAAATAATTTTAAGCAATCATCTTAAATTACCTGCTTTTACAATTGAAATATCACTCTTCACCCTTAAATAAAAAATGCTTAAAAATAAAATAATGAATTTATAAATGCTTTTCTACCAAATAAAAATTAACTTACATTCAGTTATGTAAATAATTCTAATTAATGTTTTTGCTCTTGATATAAGAGTTTAAGAGCAGTCCTTTTCTTAAAAAATTAAGTCTGTTATTGCTTTATAATTTTCTAAATTTTTTTTTCATATACTTTTAGAGATAATTATTGAGATATGTTAACTATAATGACGTTTTATTTACATATATTTGAATATACAGTATCAAATATTTGAATAAAATTAGTTTATTGATTATAATTTTAATGCAAAAAATTCTTGCGATTCGTTTTTTCAGAAATGCAATAGTAAGTTCATTAATGTACTTATGTTTTATAATTGAAGTAATAAATACTGTATGATTCATCAAAGCTTTATCAAGTGGGTTCTTTTTTATTTCTTTTTAGTTTGTGCCTCTATATTAAATGCTCCGGAATTAATGCCTAAAGATAATTATATTTTTCTCAAAAAATAAATTTTACTTTAAAATTCGGCTGATAATTACAACATGTGTCTGAAATAATATGATGATATTAAAAAGTTTATTATATTCACTATCTTTTTTTTTTCCTGTAAAACCTGTAAGTTAAAACCTTTTTTAGAACTAAATAATTCAAAATACAAATTATATATATTTTGCTTCTGTGATTGCTGAAACTTACTTTCGAATATAATCACCATCAATGTATGTTTTAATGTAATAAATGTGGAAATATTTTAAAATGCATCAATTTCATGGATAATTTTAATTTTTAAAAATCGTAGTAACATATGCTAACTTGTTATTTTAATTCAATGGACTTTCATTTTCTTGTGAAAGCTTTTTGTTTTACCTACGTTCGATTATGAGATAACGAATTGATATTTTGGGTTTAATCTAATTTATTAGTTTTGATTCTTAGAAGGGATCCAAAAATACATAATTTATATGATACTTCAACAATGGAAAAATGGTTTTGTTATACACGTTGATTGAAATTATAATTTTATCAACAGTATTTGAAATTATTATTGAAATAAAAATAAAAATCTAATGTTGTTCTATTTCTACAAAATATATGTCTCATATTGTAACAATAATCAATATTGATATTCAAATAATTATCTAAACAAAAATTCTTTTAAAATATTTCATTTTTCCATAAACAATTTCTAGAACTTCCACCCCCCCCCCAAAGTAAATTATACATAATTTTTAAAAAACAAACATTTCAGTTGTCAATTTTATAAGAGTTCGAATATATTGGTTCCATTTCTTAAACTAAATATTCGTAAGAAGTAGGAATTTTTAACCTTTAAAAGTCAGGCTGTTTAAAAGTGTTAATTAATGAAAAGCGCGTTTCATATAATTATGGCTAAAGAAAGTTCTCTAATGACTTTTGACTGAACTTTTGCTAAGACATTTTAATAATGAGTTAACGTTGGTGGTATATTAAGCATGATGATTATTACAAACAAATTCTCAAAAATGGGAACCTTTCTAAGTTTCTAACATTAACTAATTCACAGCACGTAAATTAAGATATTTTAAGCGTATTTTCATACAAATATATTTGAAACATTGGTCGTTAGTTTTAGTTTCTGCATGAATTTAATACTTGTCTTCCAAGCTTCCAAGTTACTTGCATATTATTATATTGCTTGAGAGAATATATTAATTTTATGACACATTACTTATTGTATTCAAAAAATAGGTAGAGATTTGAAGTGAATATATATATCGTTTCCAACACACACACATTCAATCGTGGTTATATACACTGAATTGTTAAACGACTAGTATCTTTTGGGTCATATGTTCCTGAAGTGTCACTTACTGCAGTGTAGTTACGTGAAACACCAGTGGCAATTTGTATAATTTTAGCTACCTACACGAAGCGTTCAAGTAATTAGTTGGCAACAATGTAGATTTCAGAATTTAGAAACTGATCTAAGCTTTGTTATTGGATGGAGAATACGTTTAACTTTATAGGAAATATTGCTAGCTCATATTCATTACATTTTTAAAAGAAACTATAAGCCTTGATGGTAATGGAATTGTGTCTTTCTTTAATAAATCAAGGAATGTCTTGTTCTAGGTGATTCATGCTAGGATATTGCCACTAATTTGCAATATTATTTTGGGGGAAACGAGAGTTAAGATATAAGTATAAACGAAATCTACAATTTTATTTTTTTAAAAATTGGACAGATTCTTCAAACCTAATTTGAGAAAAAAAGTGCACCGATTTGCCACAACATTAATATTACAATAAATGTTTTGCTTCTAATATAAGTTGTTTATTAAAGTCTTGATTGTTTGAAATAATACTCGTATCTAAATTATGTTTTTTTTTAAATTATTCATTTTTAAATTATATATCATATGAATATGTACTGAGAAATAAAAATGAAGCATACAGTGAAATAAACTGAAAGCATCTTAATTAGTTATGAAAATGACACTTTTGTCATTTTAAAATATTTGACCCATCTTATTTAACATATTTTTCTGCCTTAACTTGATTAACGAAAGAACGCCACAAACAATTCTGATATTACAGGGAATATATGATATTAAATATGAAACAAAAGTTTAAAAAATATTTTCATCATTAAACATTTCCCTTGAAATATGAAACGTTTTTGTTACTAATGCTCTCATTTTTATGAGTGTGTATGTGTCAAAAATATAATTTTTTTTCTTTATTTTTCTAAGAATATTTTGTTCAAAATTAAGTTTGCAAAAAATTGTTTACACTTATAAATAAAATTTCGATCAAGGAATGTTAATACTGTTATTTAAATTTCACTATTATAGATTGATTAATCCACCATTATGCTGATTCTGCGATACATTTATGTGTATGTAACATTTGTAGAAAGTACTTTTCGAAATACATTTCATTCATTATATTTTTTATTGTATTTTCCTTTTATTCACCTATTTCATACCTAATATTAGAGGACAGTTGGCTCATATAAAATTTTGATGAAAGAGAAATTAAAAATATTATATTTTAGATACTAAGAGTTTCTATAATTAGATATTGATATGTGCCCAATATAATTATCTTAGTGTTTAATGATTGATTTAATTTAATTCGAAAGTAACTGCTTTTTGACTATACTATATAAATAATAATGTTGAAAGTAATATCATTAGTCCTTCCATGTATATAAAAACTAATTCAATCAAATGACTGATAAATGTGACACCAATACCAATCAAGAAAAATTGAAGTCTAGATTATGTTACGTCCAATAAAACGTTCCATGGAGAAATCCTCTTTAATTGTATCACGCCTAAGGATAATATAATTAGGTGGAGAACATCAGACGATATGCTGTTTCAATACAAGTCTTCCATCCACTGAAACTCTTGAGATCTTGTAGCGAATACCAGGCCTCATTAGAGTATAAGGGAGAATATCAACTAGGAATAACGAAATTCTCAAGTCTTTGATTTATATTTGAGCTGAAATGATAAATTATTTCCCGAAAGTGTAAATCTTAATGCTACGTAAATAGAACGAGTTAAGTAAAATACATTCATATTCAAGAATTAGTTTTTAGACCTTTCATTATTTAAATTTAATTTGTCAGTCTTGTAATCAATCATCTATTTCGTTAATTTTTGTTTAATTATTTTTACCTGTAGTGTAAATTTTATTAAAATGTGTGGAAGTTCTTAGGGTTCTCATTGGATTATGGCTTCCATTTTTACTCCCATTTAGGCATGGCAAAGGTAAACAAGTAGTTTTAATCTCAAATTTCAAGTTTCATAGTATTTAAATCAAATCAGGGATTTTAGGCTTACTTCTAATTACTACTAATTTAATATTGAGTTCTAATTAAGACTATGACTGTTGGGCAAAAGAATAGAACATGATGCTAGTTATATAGAACTGGACTTTTAAGGTTCTCAATTAATGTGGTGCGGAATTGAGAAGAGGGAGGTGTTCAAGTGTTGTTTTCATCGCTTCATCGTAAATCATTTTTATCAAGTCTTCTGTCAGTTGTTCTGAAGTGGTGGTGTCAAATTGACAGACCACACAGATCGATGTTGCTTCTCAACTTTTCCAGTAGGGTTTTAAATACACCAGACAATATTTAAAATTTTGGGAAGAATAATTATATATCTTTCAGAAAAAAATACATTGGTGATATTTCTCTTAGGTTTACAAAAAAGTCGTACATTATTCATGTTTTCTCCGATATCTGAAAATAAAGTGATAAAACAATATATATGTGTTAAAAATGTTATTCAAAATAATAATAAAACTTAAGAGTAATATTAAATTTTACTTGTTTTAAGTGAAACTATGTACAAGCAAGAAAGAATATGTTCTCAAATAGCTTTTATTTTCATAAAAAAATTAAGCCTGGTTAAAAAATGATTTAGCTTTTTATTTAATTTTAAGAATTCGAAAATAAATTTAACTGGTAATATTCACAAGCTAAGTATATTTTTTCTTTTTTAGGGCAAGTCCTCAAATAAGAGAAAAAATGCATTTTTGTATTTCAGCGAACATTGTAAATATTATCTGACTAGGATTTCATTTAAAGGGACTCGAAATAAAATATGATAAACTATAATTTTAGAATTGTGTTATAACATTGCATGGGAAATTTAAATTTCCTCCCTTATCTCTTTAAAGTAAATGCTTAAATAAACATTGCATAAGAAATTGAATTTATATATATGTAACTGATGATAGTAATTGTGATAATGTAGTAGAATGAATCACAAATTAATAAAAAAACATTATTTTTCGTGAGCATAGAGATATATTTTCAAACAAAAATAATAATAAAAAATATATGTTAGTAACTTTACTATCTAAAATATTTCTTAAAAAAATACTAAAACCTTATTGCCATATTTCTCTTATTTTAGAAATTACTTTCGTATTTAATTGGAATGAAATTAATCAGTCATAGTTACACTAAAAATAGAAATCACATAGTTACCGAATTACTTTTGCATCATAACCACAAGTTTCAGATTTCTCGGAGTAGAATGAAATTGTAATCAAATAATAAAAATGGAACAATTTATAACTTAAAGGTGACTTTGACTCATCATCCAAGTGTAAAGATATAATATCAAAACTTATTTATATGAAAGCTGAGATAAAGTAATGATCTAGAATGTCAGAGTTGATTTTGATGGAATTGGGTTACAGTAACGACTTATTAGTGACTTTGTTACAACTCATGAGGAAACGAATACATTGTAGGTGAAGGATATTTCGTTTGAATATGAGGCAAATAATTTTTTGACACAAGTTATTATTTTTATATAATTCTTAAGCTTAAGAACTACTTAGAGAAAAAAAATGTAACTTAGTAGATTTCTATATTATTACTTGCTCGTTAGAAGGATCATCAACATTATACATTTTAGAGCAAAAGTTAATGTTAAAAAGTCTTTAAGGTAAAAAAAAAATAATGTTGTGGGAGTTTCCGTTATCTAAATTTCGAACAGCATGTGAAATAATCATTATTAAATGCTTACATTAATTGTCATATCAGCGTTATCGGTAAACAGAACGCCATATTTTAACTGTAACGTGAGTCTTTTGGAACATCGCAAAATTTCATTAAAGTTAAGGCATTGGTATATTTGAAAATTGGTTGCAAAAAAGTTATTTTCCAGAAAGGTGATGTTTTTGGAGGTGGACATAAGTAATTTAAAATTTTTCCATATTATGCACTGCAGTCGAGGAATTTTCTGGAAATTTACAAACCGAAATTCCTACAAAGGCAGTATATACTACTACAAGTAATATTGCAATTCTAGATATATTTGGAGTTTCTATTAAAAAGTATATAATTATTACTGCAGCTACCAATTTGAAAATTATTCAAATTATTATTCATTAGCTAAATGTGTACTTCTGAGTTCCATGGTCCACAAAAGCAATTGCTACAAAGGAAAAACACATCTGAAGTGAATTTTCATACAAGAACGATTAAGTAGTCGTCACTGAACATAATTAATGATCCCTTCCTTTTCCGAATTTGAATCATTTGATTTTTGACTCCGGCCTAACGTCATATCTGTAGTGTACCATAATAGTCTTTATTCTTTAACGCAGTTAAAGAACATCATTTGTATTGACATCTATCCCATCCGTCCAAATCATTACATGTTGATGTTAATAATATAGGTTTCTCGTCCAAAAATTGTCTTCTGTGTGATAGAGGATAATTATATAGCATATGCTCTATTTATGTGGTTTTAAATATTTTTCTTCTATCGATTAAACGTATAGTACATACACACAATATATACATATATATACATACATAGATACATACATATATATATATATATATATATATATATATATATAT
>BMAW01087607.1:0-21051 GCA_019974015.1 Nephila pilipes
GCTACATTGACAAATATTTTCCGGACCGACAGACTGTGAATTCGAAACGTCACGGGCCCTTAAGGCTTACCAACTTCCTCCCCTACAGGTTAGAAAATAATTCGAGGTAAAAACCAACGTTTTTATATGGTGGCAAAGTTTATTAAAAAAATATTGAAATATTAATTAAAACTGGTCAGAAATATATAAATATTGCATTGTTAGGCATGTAAGAACGGTTCCCAAAATTTCAGAGCTCTAGCTTGATGGGAAGTTGGTCGAATTAAAGATAGAAAATTTGATAATACACTGGTACACACACAGACAGACACACACCAAGTGAAATACATAAAAACGTTAAAACTAACTACAATTAATTAATTCATCCGGTAAATTAAATGGTTGGAATACAGTTTAACCCAACCACACTTGTCCACAAGTATTATTTGGCGGTACTTTGTCAGATGTGGCTACCCTGTTCCGTTTTACGGACTTAACGTTCAGCCAAAAAAAATAAACGCCAAGTTTGGTGCCAATTTTTGAATTCCCTCCAAGTGATTGGGCTTAACTACATTATCAAAGAAAATATTAGTTAAAACTTGTAGCAAATGTCTAAATATTGCATTGTTAGACAAGTACGAACGATTCCCAAGGTTTCAGAGCTCTAGCTTGATGGGAAGTTGGTTAAATTAACGATCGAAAATTTGATGACACATACACACACACACACACCAAGTAAAATACATAAACAAGTTTTAAAAACATATCCCAATATGGAGGGAACAGCATCGCTCCTGCCAAAATCTTAAGCTATTAACAATGATGATAATTTTGTCCATATACAGTGACAATTCCAGAAGTTATTTAAAGTAATTCATTTTTTTTTGGCGACTTTACTAAGAATTTGAATTGATATACATATAAATTTACATTTATCTGACATCAATTCAATTCTGTGTTGAAGTTTAAAATGCTTGTAGTAAGTAAATGAGGAATGATATGATTTATATATTTGTTCCGTTCATATAAATATTTCTCATTCTTTTCAATAAGTTTTGACAAATGCAATAACGCTTCATGATTCTTCAAAACAAAACAAAAAAAGCCAAAGTTCGCATTTAACAAAATAAATCCTTTTGAAACGAAGTACTTAAATAGAAATAAATCATGAAGCACTTTTAAATGAGATGATTTACTTCTGTGTCTGTAATAAACGACTTCACTTCGTTTTGGGAAAACCTTTTGACAAGCAGCAAATCAAAAGCCTGTAGATATTGCGAAACATGGCAATACAATTCTGCTTAATCCAGTTGTTTATCTTGAATTTGTATTTAACCGTGGTCATAGTATTTTTACTTAGAGAACTTTATATAAGCGCCAGACATTATTTTCGATTTAAGGTAAACTAAATTGCGTTTAGAAATACATTAGACGGGACAATTTAAATAGAAATTTACGATTTATTTGTTTGGGTTCTTTTGACATGAGAGAAAGAAAATAAGCAATATGAATATTTCAAATCCATATTTTATTTGAAAATACTTATTTTATTTTAACGGAAAGCCTATAACTACCCCACTATTTTAAAATGTTGATTAATCACTTCCCCTTAAGAATAAAGAATATGTTTGTAGCATTACAAGTTAATCACCCAACCATTCGAAACATTCAATCATCCGTGAAGTTATTGAATTTTTTTAATAATGAGCGCTATACGTCTCTTTTTATTTTTGCTGGAAATTATTTTCTAAGCATTGTCCTTATCATAGTCATGTAGTTACTTTTAAATGATATATTTTTAGCAAAATTTGCAATTGTCTGTAAATTTTGTGCAGAAGAATTTAATGTTGGAGATGCTTTGCATTTGTCAATGTTGCTAGATATAATCTTGTACCTTCTTTATTATTACTTAATTTTCAAAAAACATACATATATTTTAGTGTAAATATTATGAGGACGATTATGTCTTACAATATATTTAAAATTAACTTGTTATATGTGCTATTGATACCTCTTTTTCTAGCATGTTTTAGTTTAATACATTATGATATACTTGGGCGTAATTGAAAGTAGAGATTAACGTTGTAATTAATTTGTTAAAATTAAACAATCACTATTGTAGCTTTACATGGATTTAACTTAAAGTTCACGAATTAGTCGTCACTGGCATCTCGTTTTCCGAACTTGTGGAGGATGGTTTTTCAACCATTTGCCGGAAAAAAGAAGTTGGTTGGTCTTGAATAACAGTGATGATTTGAACCTTTAATCTTTAAGTCCAAAGAAAACTCTTTCTTTCTTCTTTTCGCAATGCTCTTAACGAGTAGGCCAAAAAGAATTACCCGGTCTCTTCAGTACACTTGACAACAGAGCCAAAAGGAATTCACCGTCGGATTAGCTATTAAGACATTTTTTTCTGGTACTGATTTCCAGATATCTAATGTGCACTTGACAACTAGGCCAGAAAGTATTCTTTGTCGGATTTCTTATTAAGGCATTTCATTTCTCTCATTGTTGAATCGAGTTTTTTGCCTTTCGGTGTCATCGTGATGATACGGAAGGAACGTTCTGAAAGATATTTTTAGAGAATGTTTTTATCAGGCATTACTGCCAGCTTTATTCCATTTGACATCATGTGCTATCTCTAGCTGAGACAGCTAGTCTATTTAACACATGCGTCTTAGCCAGTATATCGTTTGTCGGGATTTACGTGTGGACAACTAAGACACTTAGAGGCAGATTTTGATTCCGGGGTACATTCAGCCAATAATTCTAGACATAACTGCTATCTGGTGATCAGGTCATGTGTCACTACTGAGAAGTTCCATGTTTTCCGCGACTTTTGAAGGAACGTTTTTCTACTCTGTGGCGAACGGAGTAGGTCAGTTAATCTTGAGTGACAACAGCGATTCGAGCCCTTAATCTTTGGGTCCAAAGAAAACTTCCTTTTACAGTGCTTTCAACAATAAGTTCAAAATTGAATCCCAATCTTTGCAATGCTCTTGACAACTAAGACAAATGGGATTCCTCGTCAAATTAGTTATTAAATCATCTTATTAATGTCATTCATGAAATGAATCCCACCGCAATTTATGAAGTACTATCCATTCTCATGAAATGTTCCTTTCCAACTTTCGTTTGTTACCTTTTTTCTGTTATGCTATTTTGTTTACCTTAAGCATAGTCTCAGTTTTCATTTTATCTCTCAAACTGGGGGCCTATTAAATTGCTCAGTTAATTAAAAAAAAGAGCTGTAATATACTTATTTTTTCGCACTCTCTGTCTGAGTTTGCCTCCCTGAAAGCTCTGTTACTGCAAAAGTTATACGAATCAAACCAAAACTTTACAATGTAACCAAAAAAGAATATATATTTTGCAACAAACGGGATATAGCTCAATCTTTAAAATGTGAATGAATTCAAATTGTAAATTTCTACTGCTAAATTTCTGCTTTAAAGTCTAACGGAAAATTACAGAAAAGTTTTAGAAAACAGATTAGCTCAATAACAGAAAGAAGAGCGGATATTACATGAAAATTATTTAGAACGAGAAAATATTGTCAGAGAAATTTTTGAAAGTTCTTAAGTAAGCTTAATTAGGAACGAGCTTAATTTTCAAAGGGAAAAAAACATATAACGTTTTACTTACGATGACGAGTAGTTTTAATAAAATTGTTTTGAAAGAATTCAAATCTTAAATGTCTGTCTGTCTGAAACACCAGAAACAATCACAAAATTTAAATGTAAAAAAAAATGATCAAATATTTATACGCTTTCGAATGCAACTGAGAATACAACTATACTTTAGTCCAGATTATTTTTGACCTAAAAGGATCGAATTGTCAACCGATATAATTACAGAATTCTAGAACATAATGTTATTTCTGTGAATAACTTTGTTTGAAATATAAGGTAAATTAACTCCAGTGTTTGAATCACAAAATTATTATATTTGTAAGGTGAAATGATGAAGATAGGGAAATACATATTTTATAGAATGCGATTTCAGAAAGAATGGACGCATGTGTCACGGGAAAATATTCCAAAACGAATCATGTGTAAGACTTAGTAATTATTTATTGGTGCATGATGTAAGCTTAAAATTATTTCTTGCCTCTACATTTATAAATGTTACAACGGAATGAGTTTAATTCCAAAGAAAAAATTATAATCATAAGGAATTCGTTCCATAAATCCGCGCGAAGTTTAGAATAGTGTGAAGAAAAATTAACACAGATATTTTGTATTGTCATTCGCCGTAACTGGATCTAACTCTTAGCGACATTCACGGAATATTCCAAATTTTCATTTTTCAAAAGGTCCAAACCATCACAAAATGTTATTTGAAGTATATTTTGCATTGAAAGTCAAAAAAAAAAAAAATAGATATGATAAACCATACGATCCCTTGCATGTTAGTAGTATACAGTAAAGTATCATCTTTATTCCCCGATATTTAAAAGAAGCATTTTTAAAAACTGTTAACTTTTATTGAATTTAACATTTAATATATTTAATATTTTTGTCAGCAATTTTACTTCCTTATAATAGCTTTTGCGAACATATATCGATACATTTTCAAAATTAACTGTTTATATAAAGGTGTTTTCTTTAAATTAATATAATTGTATATGCACTATAAATTTACTTGTGAACCGTTCTTTAAAGTAGTATCAGTCTAATTTTATTAAGATATTTAAGGATTTAGATAGTTACATTAATGTAAAAGTAGAGGCAAATACTGATTAACTTGATTAATTAAAAAAAATCTGCTGCATTAAATATGTAATTTAATTATAAAATGACGATATCTATGTATTTCTATAAAATTACCTTAGCTCATTTTTTTCCCCTACAGATGGACTTACACCACTATAAAAAAAAGTTGCTCCGGTAAAACACCTGAATTAATCAAATTTTCGAACAAATTTGTATTTATTTCTTTTAATTGTATGACTTTCCATAATATATGTGCAAATTTCATGTTACTAATTACAATATTTTGCGAATTGCTTAAATCTTGGTTAATCGTTTGCCAAATTATATATTTCCTTAACCTTAAGAATTTTAAACTAATTTTTCTCATCTTCTTATTTTGATGACAACCGTGTACTTAAAATGATAAGGCTTTTCTAGCATTAAATATAAAATTTTGAAAAGTTTTATGGTTATTCTTTATAAAAAGTTCGATTATTTTCAGCATGGAATAAGGATTTAGATAAAAAGTTTATTTTTTAAAAAAAATTCACTAACTTAGATAAAGTACAAAATTAAGGTATTTTTCATTTTTGTAGTATCTGTTACGGGGAAAAAATGCTAAGCTAAAAATAATACAAATGCAACAAAGTTCATGCACAGAGTTTTGTGAAAATCTACAAAGAAATTGACAAAAAAAAAATTTAAGAAATTTTTGAGGATTGAAAGATAGGACTATTCAAAATAATCAGCCTATTTCAAAATTCCATATTTTCAAAAATAAGCGACACCAAATAATAAGTAATGCATGAATGCAAGGATAAAACATGGAAGTGTTTTTTACATGTGTCCGATACAACTTCCTTCAGTTATACGTATGATATCAATTCGATATGGGAATTTCCGCCAAACACGTTCTAAATTTCCAGTGGCAATTGATTGTACCGCAGCAGAAATCAATTGTATAAGTTCACATAAATTTGTGGGTAATTGTGGAGCACACACTTTATCTTTCACAAACCCTCAAAGTAAGAAATCACCTGAGACCATATGACAAGACATGAGTCTAGCTGTGTAACATCAAGTCGTCTGGTCCAGTGAGATCGATTCAACTGCGAGGTAGGACCGTGAAAGCTTCTAAAACAGCTTTTGTACAATAACTTCTCGAACGCTTGCATTACTCATTATTCTGTGTCGCATATTTTTCAAAAAGCATGGCATTTTGAAATCGTATGAATCATTTTTTATAACCCTGCATTTTGATGACAGGGTTTAATGGGGGGTTAATTAATTAATTTTGATGGGGGAAAAAATTTAATAATCGTTCGAATGAAAATGATTTTTCTCCAGAAATGCATTTATTATGTGTGTTCTAATATGGTGAATGTAAACTTTTTACAACGTTTTTCTGTATTTCACTTGGTGTGTGTGGGTGTGGGTATCATCAAATTTTCGATCATTAATTTAACCAACTTCCCATCAAGCTAGAGCTCTGAAACTTTAGGAATCGCTCTTAATCGCCTAACAATGCTATAATTAAACATTTGCGACAAGTTTTAACTAATATTTCAATAATTTTTTTAATAACGTAGTTTGTGTAGTAACGTGGTGCCATCTATGGAAGATATATTGAATCACGCAGAGAGAGTGATCTTAAAGACGAGAGAGGTATGAGGTTTTTTTACAAAGTTTTAATTAATATTTCAATAATTTTTTAATTAACTTTGCCACCATTTAAAAATGTTGTTTTAAAAAACTTTGGTTTTTATCTCGAATTATTCTTAAATCTAATTAAAGAAAATTGCTCTGATGTGTCCTCTTTAATGTCTAAAACTATTTTAATAAACTTAATTAAAATTATATATTGTTATATTTTAAATACACTTTGAAAATGAAGGTAATTATTGAATGTTTAAGATCTTTAATAGAGGGGGAAGATATATATATCGTTTGTTCGAATTAAATCACTTATACTTTTTTTTTGTTACTTTCTTATTTAAATCAAGACACACACACACACATATATATATATATAACACATGGATCAATAAGTCCCGAGACTAACATTGAAAACAACATTTTTTTTTGCAAAATTTTTTTTTATTCATCAACGTAATCACCTTTTAGGGTGATACAATCGTTCCAACGCTTTTCCAATTTTTCAATACCATGTTTATAAAAAAAATTATCTATCGCTTCAAAATAAGCTTCAGTTTTAGCGATGACCTCCTCATTTGAGCCAAATCTTTTTCCCTGGAGCATTTTTTTAAGATCAGCAAAGAGCCAGTAGTCACTGGGGGCTAAATCTGGCGAGTATGGGGGGTAGAGAAGCAGATCAAAGCCCAATTCGTTCAATTTTGCCATTGTTTTCATCGACTTGTGGCAGGGTACATTGTCTTGGTGAAAAAGGATTTTTTTTTCTCTGCATGTGCGGTCGTTTTTTTGCGATTTCCTCCTTCAAACGCACCAGCAAGTCAATATAATAATCACTGTTGATCGATTTACCTTTTTCGAGGTTGTCAATGAAAATCACGCCATGCGTATCCCAAAAAACTGACGCCATGACTTTGCCAGCTGACTGCTGCGTTTTCGGACGCTTCGGACGGCTTTCGCCAGCTGTGGGCCACTCAGATGACTGCCGCTTCGACTCTGGAGTGTAGTGATGTATCCATGTTTCTTCCATGGTCACGTAACGACGCAAGAAATCTTTTTTGTTGCGAGTAAATAGCGATAAACAGCTTTCTGAATCATCGACTCGTTGCTTTTTTTTTTGTTCCATCGAAAGCAATCGCGGCACCCACTTGGAAAAACCCTTTTTCACTTCACTTCAAAAAACCTTTTTCAGTAAATACACCTCCATATGATATCTGTGTCATCTCAGTAATCTCACGGAGCTTCACTTTACGATCTTTCACTATAATTTTTGTCACTTCACTCACATTTTGCGGTGTAACGGCTTCCACAGGTCTACCCGAGCGTTCCACGTCATTTGTGTCGGTACGACCACGTTTAAACTCGGCAAACCACCGACAAATCGTTGCTTTTGATGGACAAGAGTCCGGGTAACATTTTTCAATCCATTGTTTCGCTTGCACGGTGTTTTTACCCATTAAAAAACAATGTTTTATCAGAACACGAAACTCGGTTTTTTCCATTTTTTAAACAAACTACAAAACGACTTTACTCCAACCTTGATAACACAGCTGTTTCTGGTCCGATCGAATTAAAATTTTGACACGTTTCAAGCAAAGGTTAGTACTCTAGAAAGACCTGGTTACTGGTTTACTACGAGCGCCATCTCTGGGTTAATCTCGGGAGTTATTGATTGATGTGTTACGTACAACTCATGAAAAGAAAGGTATTAAGTTGAAAAGCAAGTAATTCATAAAGGTATTATAAGTATTCCACATTTATTTTATTTCTGTCTAAATACCATCGTACTTTCTGTAACTTTATAAACTCTTCTTACATCCTTAAATTTTCCATAGTTTGCAAACAAAAACAGTTACGTGCATCTTATGAATAACAAAGCCTTTCAAGACAAGTACAGTTTTATTTGAGATAAGCAATTTAACTTTATAAGAATTCATAATAGTATGTATACATATCAAATCCAAAATTAAAAAACAAAATAAAATTTTGGGATCAGATTTGAGTTTAACTTGCGACGTTGGGATATTCACGATTTCCTCTCACTATCCTTAGGTACGGTTATCGAATTCATTTCCAAAAAATTACAGTTTCTTACTAATCCAAATGAAACCTGATTAAGTAAAACAGATGAAGATAGGAATGATTAGATATAATTATTTATAGTAAAGTGATTTAGATGTAATTATATTCATATATAAAAAAAATTATCACACTATATCTCATTCATTTGTATTTCTTTCTTTCTTAATTTTTGGTAAAATCTTAGATGTATTCCCTACGCAGTTTAATATGTAAGTAAATCATTATAAACAAGTTCTATGCAAGGAGCAGATCTAGCCACCCAAGGTGCGCTTTTTTAAAAATGACTATTATTAAATTGCTCAATTAAATAAAAGAATTAAAGCAAAGGATGAAATATCCAAAAATGGACAATAGTAAACTTTTCCGATATTAAAAATAAACAAACGATAAATTATTAAATTGAATATATTTAAGTTGAATGTAATTAAAATTAAAGTTAGCGATAAATTATTAAACTGAATGTATTTAAGCTATATGTAATTAAAATTGAAGCAAGGATAAAAAATTGAAAATGGATCTAGTATGCCAAACGTGATCCAATTAAAACAATAGTCCCTTGAGTGGCTAATAAGATATGGATCGAAGTGAGTTCCACTAACAGTATGAATCTATGTATTTACTGTCGAATACAGTTGTGGAATTAAACACTAATGGACTGGAGTAAGAGATTTTTATTTTAAATCATAAATTAGGACTATAAGTTAGGTGCAAATTCTATAGCGACATTGAATATTCTGCAGTAATAATAAATAATTTCGTTTTCTTAGCCTCGTGTGTCCTCAATTAGATTTGTGTAGTTTTTGTTAAATGTATTGAATTGAGGTATGGTACAAGAGTTACATAATGATGAACTATCTCTCACAAACTTGCTTATTGAAAATTAAAGCACCAGTCATTAATAGCATAGATAAATCAAATTTAAACTTGTTTAATGCATTTTTAAATATTTTATCAATTCTATTTTATTATTTATGAAAATGTAATCTACTTTACCACCCAATAAAATAAGCATAATGTGAGTTTAAGTTTAAAGCAGAAAACGGCAAAAAACTGTGCATCTGATAAAAATATATCACACTTGTTTTCGATTTACTGACTTTTCATTTAATCTTAATTGTATATTTTTCCATTCGTAAATTTTTTTAAAGATATAAATCATAATTTCAATGTCACGTTTGTATCTACATTGCAAAAATCAAGAGGAAAGTGAACACAATAAAAATATACGAGGGAAAAAGCTTACTAAGGTATGTAGGGATTATATAAAGAGAGCTGGTAATATGGCAACTTCGTTAGTTTAAAAATGAAACAGCAGATAACTCTACTGAGAGAGAAAGAGATCCGAAAAGAAAACACGAAGAAACTATAGCATGGAAAAACGAACACTATTTGTTACGAAACCTCCCTTGAAGATGAAGTCATTGTTTACATTGGCTTCCCAGGACGGCCGTTGTCAATTTGATCTGAAAAGTTAATCTTTTTTTTTGGGGCGGTTAAAGAATCGAAGAAAGAAAATACTCTGTTGATTCTGTTCTGTTTTTAACTCTCTTCGATAATATATGAGGAATTTTCTCGAATCATTTATGGCTTATACAGGAGTCGCAGTGGTTTCAAAAACCTATAGTTTGATGTAATACGACCACTGATGGCTGTATTATTTTTAATAATAGCTGCTGCAAGTGAACTCTTTTTTTTTTTATTTGTTTTATATTATGGCGACCGTATTTAGCAAATTTGTTAGTGGTTCCCTTCAAATCCGGACTCGATCTTTATTAAAGACAGATGGACTCCTGTGAAGGTCAAGCAACAGTTCTGTTTCCAATGAACTTTCCCGATTTAGAATCCGATCTTCAGGGAACGAAAATTTCCTCGCACCAAATGCAGCGGTTTTGTACATGTCGTGTTCTGTCCCAGATAAAGTGCTCAGTGGCCAATAGCTAAGTTAATTAATTCAGGTACCCAACAAGAAAAAAAGGATTGTGTTCCATGGTTTTGTAAGAGGCTAATAGCCCTCGTGTTACTTCCAGTGTGACTCTAATGAAACCAACCAAAATCAGTGGCATCAGGGTGTGCACCTACAATTCAACGAAAACATCGATGCCAGCGACCATGACCACTAGGCTACCTCTCCCGTTGAAGTTGATGATTAGAGATATAAATATTATTAGCAGATGGTTTGCCAATTTCTTTAAGTTTTGATGTAACATTTTTTTTTAAAATTTATATATTACATCTGTTCGGAATTTTATTTCTCATTAATAAAAATTTGAAGAAAGTGCGCAGTAGGCATAGAAAATATTCAGGTAAGTTCTTCATATTAGTTTACTTTATTGTATTTTACCTTTTTATTGCTCTAAATCTTCTTACGTTTTATTACTTATACTATAATTTAATTAATAAAACATTGCTTCTTGTTTACTATGGATGTTTCCCATTGTGTCAAAATAATTAAAATTACTTTTTAAATGCTTTGTATTTTCAAAATATTTACTTTTTTGTCGGATTTATTTTTATCCAGTAATTATAAATTTCAATCATTGTTAATGATTCTATTCTAGCATTTGACAGAGTAGCTTTTATAACAGGTATGAAGATTCAGCGAACCAAATAATATTATCTTTCAATTTACCTTCAGTTTAAAAATAATAATCCCCACTCCAAAAAATTAGTCAAATCATTTTGATACTCGAGAAATCTATTTTCCATCAGCAATATATATTTTAGTAATTACTATTAAAGAATATATAACTGATTCGGAACTTTTTACTTAATTTTTTTGGAAGCCCTATTATTCGTGTAATTTGATTCTTATAGAACATTTTTGTCCTATGAAACTTTAAACCTTTCATATTTCATACAAATTAAGATGTTAGGAAAAGAAAATAGATAATGCGAAAATAAAATAAAAAGATTCTCACATTAATTTTCTTATTCTTACCTTGTAATATTTAGTATTAAATTATAAACTGAATTGTTCATTCTTAATTCAGTTTCATTTTGCTATGTTCTTTTTTTTCTCGATTAACTGAAAATTTTATGCATTAGATAATACATAAAATATGAATTCAATGCACTTACAGAAAAGAAAAAGATAATTTTTGTAGCTAGGCGATAAAAGAAAATGTAATTTTTCAACAGGGGTATTAAAAAAAAAAAATACTAGTCAACTTTCTGAACTATAAAAAAATCTAACTTATCTCAAAGTTCCCCCCCCCCTTTGTTTTCTAAACAGGATATACTTGAAAAAATTTACGTTACTTTCTCCTTTCTTTTGTAATATTTTTTATTGTGTTCCATTGTTTGAAAGTATCTAAGCAAGTAAGCGAATTATATGTTGTTTTTTTCACGATATTCTTGTACCAATTAATCGATATTGATACATTTAAGCATAATAATTATTCATACACTATACATTTTTTCATGTTCTTCTTTAATGTTGTGAATTTTTGCAAAGGTAAATTTTTTAAATTCCTACGATTAGCTCACACTCTCTCTATATATATCTTGTTCAAATTTTCAATTGTTAATAAAATACTTTTTATTCATCTAATCAAGTTCAAATACATTTTTTAAACTCGTAGTGGACGACATTGAAGGTTAATACAGTTTTTTTAGAATAGTAATTAAATTTAATTGGTGGAAATACAGTTTAGCCCAACCACACTTGGAGTGATTTCAAAAATTGCCAAACTTTACAAATTTTTTTGGCTGAACGTTAACGGATCAGGGTAGCCACATTTGGCTAATTACCGCCAAATAATTCCTGTCGCCAAGGGTGGTTGGGCTAAACTGCATTCCAACCATTTAATTTACCGGATGAATTTCTTTTGCCATTTAATATTGTGATTCTGTCATACATAAATACGTGTTTATATTAATTGTAATTATTTAATAAAAAGTAACTAAAATGAAATTTTTCTTTGTTGACCTAATTAGGAATTGACTCAATTTTTTTTTTATATTACTTGTTTTTAAAGAAATAACCTTGAAGAATTTTTCACGTTCTTCTTGATTGTAACTATTGCGTTTTAGAAACAGTAATTTTTTTTTTTTACTTTGAAGAGTTTGATCAACACAATTCAAAAATAAAATCTGTGTTAGACTTTTAAAAATCGTCAGGAGTTTGACGAATTGAAGAAAAGCACATACAGAAATCATAAGAGGGTGTAAAATATCTCAAATAAAAACCCAAAGACTATGTAATGTTTACATTCCTTCCGACACGCATATGGTAGAAACAGCAAGGGGTCTAGCACAAACATCCATCATCCTCAAAAGGAACCCCTGATGCGCATTCGCTGCCGAGAAAGTAATTCACTTGAACTTGGTGTGTCAATTTGATTTCTCGCTCGCACAAGGCTCTAGTTTTCTGTTTGTAATGGACTTGTAGGCCACTCATTTCTGATTGGGGTCTTCACCCCAAGCCCCACGCAGCTTCTTGGTAGATAACAATGGAATTATCGGTTCTTTGTTCGCAATTCTGCATAAAATGTTCTTGAAACGTTAATGGTGGAAGTGATTTGGGCTACATAATTACCGAGATGATTTTTACTAGAAAAAAAATAAACTTTTGAGTTAGTGACGTAGGCTATTCGTGAATTTCTTATCATTAATATTGGAGGTTTTATAATAATTTTAGATGCACAAAATTACAATTTCTTCCCAACCATAATGAAACGTGACCAGGTAAATTATACGAAAATCCAAAGTATAGTAAATTTAAATAGATACAGTGATATATAAGCGAAATGGAATTGAAAGGAAACAAAGAGAGATAGAAAATAATGCGCATGCGCCAGGTTTAGTTGTTGTTTAATCCACATGAGTGTCTTAAAATATCGCAATTAATCTTCGCGATTGAAGCGAATCTTAGATAAAATTTATAGTAATAATGAGCAGTTGGTGTAAAATAATTGACCTAAAACAAGTGAATTGATACTCTAAGAGCTCATAAGTTGATCCTAAATTAGAATTGATGAGTTTAATGGGATTCGAGAGAGAGCGACTTAATTTATTCTCTTGTGATCATTAATAAAGTGTTTCAGCTTGCTCTTGCCTGTCTTCAATTCGAATTCGGTGGTTACTGACTGATAATAATAGGATGAGATATGACGGTAAAGTTGAATAAGAAAGATCGGGCGTCACAAGTTTTTCAAATTTACGAATTGCCCAAAATGAGTTGTAAACAACACCTAGGTTTACCTTTGCAGAATAGTCTCCACATAAAATATATTTGATAAACTTTTCAGTTCTAGATCAGGGCCGATACATATTTTTTGAAGAAATCAGAAGCATTTAATTAAATACAACTACAACCATTCAAAAGGTTTATCTTTCTAACTAATAATTACTACATCTAGCATCTAATAATTACTGCATCTAATGTAATGATGAAAGAAAGAAAGAATAATATAAAATTAAATAAAGATTATAAATTAAGAAACAAGGAGAAATGTATGAAGCAAAGTTTTTAATTTCATAATATATATATTTTCAATATATACGAATAAATTCTCCACAATGGCGTACAAGTCCTATTCATAAGGAAAGTAAATTTACTAAATGTTATTATATTTAATTTATATGTTTAATTACTGTATTTATAAGGCTTTGAATCTATTTTTTGGATGCTCTGTTTTTTTCGAATAAAAAAAAAATGTAATGTCACTTTTTTCATTCAGAGTTGACGACCAATGAAAATGTGACCAAAAATGTAAATTGCGACTAAAATTATTCTTAAAATGGAAAACCTTTATCTCGAATATAAATTTATTCACTTAGTAGCATTTAATGAAGTAATATAATATATCCATCAATAAAAAGTATTTTCAAATACTAGAATAATATTTACATATTTTTTCAAGGGGATTACTGAAACAATGCCATAAACATACTATTATACGATAATTATTAAAAATTTAGCTTGTAAATAAATAAAAAAAATAGATATACTTACATTAGAGTAAAAAAAGAAATTAATAATGTAGTGTTTTATTTTCAAAACTCAAGCACTGTTTTTTACAAAACCGTATTAAAATACAAGGGTTCGAGCATAAGTCGTATGTGTTGATCAATACTGATTATAATTTTTTTTTATTTATTTCTTATTTTATATATGATCTTAACGTTTTGCCAATTTATTTAAGAATAACCAATATTTGCATTTCTTTTAAAGTTGAGCATTTTTATAAAATTTTGTTCCTAAATCTTTTATTAATTTAGTTAGCTAAGATTTATTAATAAACTTGTGATAAACAAACTCAATAATTCATCATGTTGCAGCTAGGCAAAAAACTCTTTAAGACATGCTGTGATAGTAATTTATCATTTAAGCAATAATTTATATTTTTTCCAAGTTGATATATTCAGATGGTAAATATCTACTTTTTTTTATGGCATCAGGTGTCATTAAAATAATCTTTCCGTGGTTGAAGGAAATTGACGTAAGAATTTATTACCTTTAAAATTATACTTTAAAGTCCATCTGAACAAAAAATTCTAACTAATTAAGTCAGAGTTAGTTTTTAATAGAGAAGAAACTATTTTAGCAAATTTGACATTTTTTTCAAAATTTCTGTTAACTAACGCGAAGTGTATATTATTACCAAAGAGAGTTTCAATGTAATTGTAGTATTACCAAAAACTATTTAAAAATAATAGAGGCAATTTATTTTTTTTAATGTTTTAAAAAGGAAATATTTCGTTACTATGCTCAGAAACAGAAGCAACTGAATTTATAAATTAATATAAAAAAATGAAACTAAAATTATATTTATGGATATATACATTAAAGAAGTTTAACATATTATATACACATCATGGGCCGCGGTAGCCTAGTGGTCAAGGTCGTGGACTAGCGGTCGGCGGTTTTCATTCACTCGCCGAATCGATCCTTGGCCGCCAAAGACCCGCCGTGTAGCCGGGGCTGATGCACGTTAAATCGGTTCGGGGCCCAAAGTCCTCCTGTGACGTGGTGTGGATGTTAGGAGAGGGGTATGCCAGCTCAGGAGTCGTCCTCGTCACTTGACCGTGGTTCAAAATTACGAGGTACGTCGCCAATAGCCCTCGTGTTGCTTCTAGTGCGACTTAAAAAAACTAAACTATATACACATCATTCAAGTGGCTAAAAAACTGGCTGCCTTACATCTGAAGACGAGAAGTCGTATAAATGATATAAATAACTGTAAATGTTTTTCATTTATATTCATATCTTGATTCCAGTTTACATATGATTTAAAATAATTGCATAAATATGTAAGTAAACAAAATACTTAATTTTTATATTTGATTCACTTCAGTCCAAAAAAAAAAAAAAAAAAATCGGGGGAAATCGATTATGACATATTTTTGAAAATTAAGTTCATTAGTGGTGAAAGCAGGTATCAGTCATATATTATATATATTTTATTTCAATTTAATAAAAAAAAATCTGGATAAATTTATTATGACGTATTTTTGACAATTAAATTCGTTACTGGTAAAAGAAGACATAATAAATATACGTTAAAAGAAGATAAATTTTTGAAAAGTGATCAGCTACTACTTTTTTGGGTTAATTAAAACAATAGACCCTTGGGTAGCTAAAAATTGCTTCTAAATGACTTATTGGTCACGTTGGAGTAATATGGTTAAAGCTGGTAATACGCCACTTGGTGGTATGAGTTTAAATTTCAATTCTTACAAATAGATGACACGACTTCTTTGTAAAAGAAATAAAGAAAAAACTATAGCAATACACCAATCAGGATTTGTTAAGAAACCTTTTCTTAGAACGAGATTATAATGTTTGTATGTCTTTCAAGAAAGGCTTGCTATTTTGATCTGGGAAAATTGCCTTTTTTTTGTTAAGGAAACAGAAAAATAAAATTCACTTTAAATTCTGTTAGATCTTTTAATGCTCTTGAATAATTCGTAATGAAATTTCTCACATTCTTATTGGTTTATGAATGAATCTCAGTATTTTTGGAAACATATAACATCAGATAAGAAGAACACTGATGGTTGTACTCCTACACAAATAACTGTAATTCCTACACACAAATTTTTGTTTAATTTGCTTATTGCATTTAATACTATGTTGTTTTTTTATTCTATTCTTTATCATATTTTCTTCTTTTTTAAATTTCTACTATTAGCTCACACCCTCCCTATATATATCTTGTTCAAAATTTCAATCGTTAATAAAATACTTTTTATTCATCCACTCAAGTTCAAATACGTTTTTGTACACTTGTAGTAGATGGCATTTGATGTCAATACAGTTTTTTCAAATATTAATTAAATTTAATTGGTGAAAATGCAGTTTAGCCCAACCACTGGGTGCGATTTCAAAAATTGCCGAACTTGGCGCTATTTTTTTTTTGGGGGGGGGGTTAAACGTTAAGTCCGCGAAGTGAACCAGAATAGCGTTAAACTGCATTCCAACCATTTAATTAACCGGGTGAATTAAGAAACAAGCCAATGCCTCTACTATGTCATTTGTCTTGCAATAGCAAAGTTGGCAGGACATCGCGTAGAATCTTCATGCCTTTGGATTGAATCTCGTCGAAGCATAATTTTTTTTTATTTGATTTAAAATAATTAATTTTAGTTTTATATGGGAGAAAAAAAACTTCTCTTATATAAGATATTTAGCTGGATGTAAATTTAGGAATAAATACCGTCATTGACGAATCGTGTAGATCACTGAAAATTTTTTCTTTTCCCTTTTAATAGTGTGATTCTGTCATATGTATATACATATTTATATTAATTGTAAATATTTAATAAAAAGTAACTGAAATAAAATTTTTCTTTGTTGACTTAAGTAGGAATTGATTTTAAATTTTTTTTATATTACTTGTTTATAGTCTGGTTAGGAAATGACAAAACAGCTAGGGTATTAGGAGGAACTGGGTTCATATATTTTAAAAAGCAACAGTCTTTGGTGGCATACCTCAAACATTCGAATTCCGATCTAAGGATGAGGACGACATTGGAGCTAGAGCTTCCCTCTCCAAACTTCCAAATCATGCCTACGAGAGTATTTAGGACCTTATTACGCCCTATGGAAGGACTTAGGAACAGATTTAACTTGCATCAGCTCTGCTATACGTTTAGATGTTAATGGCATCAGGGCTCGAACCCGCGACTCGGCGAAAACAACGCCGGTCTCGAATTCCTGACCATGACCACTAGTCTACCACGGCTTACGGGGAACTGGTGAAAATAGAATATGAACTTGGCTTCCTTTTTTTACATTCAACTTATTTCAAACAGAACTAAAGTTTTGTTCACAAAATGGTTTCTATTTTCATTGCTGATTTTACAGTAATGAATTAAGTCATGGCAGATATGGTCTCAGATCAAGAAACAAGTAAAATAGCATCGTTACTTTCACGGGTCATATTACCTGCATGAAAGGTGTTTTATAAAATATCGCATTTCAAAATGAAAACAAAAATGAAAAACCAAAATTCTTTTAAAAATTTTTTAATTATATTTCTGTCGTCATAACTTCAGTTTGAAATGAGGATGGCTGTATTATCCTCAGGTAGCTTCTTTCTTTCTTTTTTTTTTATTATGTATCATATGTTTCTTCGGCAGTACTTTAATGCTATATATGCTGATGTTAGCATAGAATATGTCAGTCGACCAAATGGAGGAAATTTTCAGATCAAAAGCACCACTTAATTACCGCTTTTTTTAGATCTAGCCAAGTGTATCGTTATACTTAAAGGAGTGTAAACGCCTAAGCTGACAGGTTAACCGGAAATTCTTATTGTTTATTAATAAAAACTGTGCTCGTATTATTCGCCATAAAATTTCACTAAAATGTATTTAATAAAAAGCAGACTGTAAGAGTAGAAATTAGTTTGACCATTCGATTAACTTAAGGGGACTTAGTACCTTTGCACCTTCAAAAGTTCGATTTTTCAAATTTGATTTTAAAAAATTGTACTGAATGTTAGAAGCATTTTAAAACAAACCGCGTCAAAATCCGATAATTATTACGTCCTGTGCAACAAAAAATGTAAATGTCTAAAGTGGCTTGTTCAATGTAATGCAATGTAAACAAACCTCATTTTCTCAATTTGCTATTTTCACACTTTCCCACAGGATTAAAAAAAATCTTTTGCATGCAGAGCTTTAAAATTTTACATGAGTATTGTACTTGTAAATCTTCATTCTGTGAACTTCAATATTGTTAATAGGATAATTAGATTTTATTTTATAACATGATACATGAAAAAAAAGTTACTAAATACAAACTTGATAACTTTTTTAATTTTTCAATTTTTTTTAATGTAAGATAAATTTAAAATTTGAGGTTTATAGAATAAGGTCATTATTCAGCTTTAATTTGGTATAAGAATTATAGTTCTACTGTACATCTTTCAAAAGTTATCTTGTGGGTAACGTAAGGTAAGCTAATTTATTTTTCAAATTTTTGTAAGCATATTTCATGTTGTATAAGAAAATGTATTAATTTAATAGCAAAACTTGACCCAATATTTTAAACTATGTACTTTATTACACAAACTAGCAAAGTTTCATACTGAAATGAGCAAAAATTGTTGTTTTATGAAGAATTGAAAAAAGTTTGTCAAAATGTTCTAATTTTGATTTCGTAAGGTACTAAGTCCCCTTAAGTTAAAAAAAAACAACTCACAATTGAAAAACAATACAATTTAAACTCTTATTTTATGATTAAAATACATAATTTAAAGTCTTTTTTTTATTTATTCGCAATATATAAAACTATCATTTAAAATTCAGATTAATTACCTTCTCTGCGAAACATTAATGTCAATACAAAATTATTACTGCATAAATTTATACAATGAATTCACTTTACAGAAAAATACAATTTTGAGTAATAATACTTTAAAACTATTCGTTTAATCAAGATGTTCCACAAAAAACATAAAAAAAATGTATTTTATTTCAATAAAACATGAGAAACGAACGAAAGAAACAACCAGTAGACGCAAAGACAAAGAAAAGAAAATCGATAATCATTTTCTTCCTTCCAAAGAATAACATACGTCCCGTCGCGTTGTCGGATAGGAGGTTTAGCGTGAAGTAAGACAAAACAATAACATTGTCGAACAAGTTACTGTGGCTTCCATTTGAATTCAAATTGAAGTGCGATGATTATTGAGATACGGGAGCATTACTGTTCTACGAACTCCCGCTGAGACCTATAATTGGGGCTGTCTAAGCACGTACTACAAGTTTCGAATCTAAACAATCTTTCTCGCAGGGAATGCTGTAGTGCTGTTAACGATTTCGGAGTGAAATCTTCATCTTGAAAGTGGAATGGTATTTATATGAATAAGGACTTTGTAGATATTGAAATGCTTTTTTTTTTTTTGCCCCCTGAAATGTAATTATTTTTGTGACAAGCAACGAGTTCGTTATTTTCAAATCATAGTTGTATCTTGAGATTATAGTAAATGGATTTCTTGCTTAAAGTGTTTGTTTTAGCATCAAACAGCATCAGAATCTAATTTTTTTAGTTCTATTTTCAGTAAAAAAATCGATATAAATTAGTTTAAATTATTCAGTGTACATAATTTGACAATTGTACCTCCCATATATATATATATATATATATATATAAATGCAATGGTTTTACTTTAACGTTTGTTCAACGTTAAAGAATCATTCCATACATGGTCGATATACTTTTATTTCCATATTGTAGCAGCCTTTAGTCAGGAGGCCGATGCGAAATTACCATACAAATCTCAGATGATTATCAGAGAGAGGACGAGCGTAAAAGAAGAGCGCGTTTTCCCCTGTGTTTTGCTATTTATATGAGGTGAAATTCCATAATTAAACGTCAGAGCTCACATGGTCTGAATGGAGGGACTTCCAGGGAAGATAAGTATTGACTTAAGGTCTGATAGGGATCATCCCTATAGGCCTGTCCCATGGGAAGAGAGAAATGTCAGAGAATTTTTTAGAACGTGTGATTGAATGAATTAAAACGAATAAGGAATTGTATCAGGAAATACGAATAAAAATTATCAATTAAAGGACAGAAAGGGCAAATTTAATAAATCACATTATTATGGTAAGAAATTAACGGGAATTAAGTTAAATAATTACATATATATATCTCCCGAAATGATATTTAAGCAGATATTAAGTCGTTGTTCAATATTAATAACACATTCTGAATGCATGGATGAAATGAATAGTCCTTTTTTCATATGAATAAAATTGTTTATTGATTCTATCGAAGAGAGCGTTATGTACTTTCAGACTTTAGTCGGGCTTCGGCTGCCAAAGACGCCAGCGGAAACACCATAAAAATCTCAGAGGATCATCAGAGAGGAGTGTATGAGCAAGAGAAGAGAGGAAAAGAGCATAAAAAGGAGAGAGAAATTTTGTTGTTTAAAGTTATATAGCAAGGAGCTTTCAAAATAAATGTCATATAACACGTGTTACAGGATTAGGGATTCTGGGGAAATATCATAATAGACAAGGAGTCTAATAGGGATTATTTTCACAGATTTATGATCGTGAGAACGCGAATTTAACCAGTTTTATGAGCGCGTGATCTAATAAATAAAAGGATAATTTTTAAGGAAATCAGGAAATACGAATAAACTCTTTACTTTTGTATTAGGGAATGGGTAAGAATATACAATTAAAT
>BMAW01087608.1:0-13315 GCA_019974015.1 Nephila pilipes
ATTTCAAAAATAATATGTTTTACGTAATTATAAATTCACTCTAAATAAATTGAAGAAATTTATGTAACCCAAGCTATACAAATATTTATTTAAAATTGGAGAGTGTTTATAACGATATTTTTTGCATTATTCATAGATTTAATCATATAGGTATGTATTAGGTCTACCTGAAAGTTCTGTCAATTCAGAAAATAAAAAAATACTCTTTTCTAATACATTTACTAATATTTATTGTACAGCATAATCTCTGTCGTAATTTAAGACCTCTTGCCTCTGTTTCAGAGTTAAATTATCCGTTTCCTGACTCCATCTCTCCGAAATAAGCTTTTCGTTACGTTTTAATAGCTCGTAATGTATTGGTCCTTGGCCCTCGCATCATATATTATGTAACATTCTCTTATTCAGGTTCAAGTCCGTTTCAGAGGAAGTAGGTTGTCTGGGATCATAGCGTGGTCCTCCTAACGTTTCCTTTGGTAATTCACTTTTATCATCAGTTAACACACTGTCTAATAAGGATTCATTTTAGATACGAAGGCTTTAATGAGACGTTATTTGAAGTACGTATTATTTCTATTATAATTAATTTTATATAATTATTATAAATTTGATTTATCGAGGGGTAACCAATTCAAGTTAATAATATTTGTATAACACTTTAAGGAAACAGAGTTCGAGACGTTTAAATCCAAATTAAGACCATCGTGTGGTGGAAGCAATTTAATTGAATATGCTGTAATTTAAAGCTTGCGCTAACGTGGTATGGATGTGTAAGAAGAAATACCAAATCAGGTGTTAATCCCGTTAAGTGGACTATGGTTTTCAACTACGAAACGTATTGGCTATAATTTCTTAATCACTACATTATTCGATAGTGAACAAATTAATGGAAAGCTTCTTTTGAAATAAGGCATAATGATTTTAGGTCCAACCAGAAATGTACATCCGAATTAAATGTATTTGACACATTTTAAATTTTAAGTGAAAAAAAATCAAAATGATGACACAAATTTAAATCTAATTTAAAATTAGATTTTAATTTGATTATGACCATCATGAATAAAAATTTACGGAATGCACATGAAAGGGTATTTAAATTCATAAGTCATATTAAGTTGTATTCAGTATCGAATAATAAAAGGCTTGATTTGATCTTTAATAGACGTATTTTCAATGTGTAAATCTGAAAGCATTGTTTGTAAGGAATTTATTAACTGTAGTGTCGGCAAGATTTATACCTAATAACTATTTTTCATCTTGTATAATTACGGTTGTTAGTGTAACTTTCCCGTCCTTTTCTTAATTTTTTGTAGCTTGTGCTAATAATTTCATAAAAAATATTTATTGCTTTACTTGTGAATTAGTATCATTTCAATTCTGGGAAATTCTCATAAGTTAGGTTTTTATCTTATAGAAACCGTACTGCAACATGTTATTGACGAATACATTTTTATTGCCAAAAATGCCATCAAATGATTTATTGAAAAAACAATAAATTAAAATTTTTAAGAAATCAACTTATTCAAAAAATCGAAAAAAATCCCCTACAATTTAAATCTATCAGAAATACATATTGATTAGGTGTGAATTCCGACATAAAAAGTTAAAAAATATTTATTGAAAATTGTAAAGTTGGAATTAGAGAAGTTTAATTTAAAAAAAGGAATTTCAATTATTTTAAAATTGATATTTTCACTTCGAAACAATTACACTAGAACCACTTTCTTGATAAATAATATTATTGTTCCTATTTAAATATATACGATAGCATTTTAATCGTCAGGACTTCTTACACTTTGTATGAGGATTTAAACTGCATTCCATAAAATTTTGCCTGATGCGTTCTTAACAAAAATAATAACTGTAGTTGCTATTTGTCTTGTTTTTTAATCTACTTTTTATCAATCGTCTCAGTATCTACTGAAATCATGGAGTTTCAAAGGATATTGCCATTTGACCAATTTTATGGATCAGATAAACATTTAGGAAGTTAGGTCTATTTTTCATGGCTTCGTTTAAAATACGCAAAAAGTTTTGAGGCATTTAAAAAAAGTTCAACTTCTATCATCACACGGTTCCTTTTAACAGACATTAGAATATTCAGAAAATTCGTCTACTCTTAATAACAACTGAGATATTCAGAAACAATTGAAGAAATATAGAAAAACCTGACGAAGGAGATGTGTTTACGTCCATTTAAGTCCTTGACTTATTCGTACATTTACTATACGCAGAAACTAGACGGTGAACTTTGTTTTTTTTCTGAGTTACTAATACTCCCATCAGAGAATGCTCTATGCTTCAAACTCCCATAAACACCATGTGCTGAAACTTAATTAGATAAAACGTATTCTGTGCAACACTGATAAAAATAAAGTAATCAATATTAAATAAGTTTGATCGCCAGTAGAATGACGGGAATTGGATGATAAGATGACCCCCCCCCATACACATAAATAAATAAGTTTGATCAGCTATAGAATGATGAAAAATTTGATGATAACATGAACGATACAAGAAAAATTTTAATATAATGCACAAAATCAATTGTAGTACATTTTTTAAAATTTTAATTCGATATACTTCCTCGAATAAAATTATACACAATCTATTCATGTCATAAGAAACTTTCCCTGAAACCGACGAACAGTATTGTGTAATCATAACTGTAAATGAAGAACATAACTTAGAAAATTACGTAATTTTTCTGAAATTCTGAAGATCCATTAAAGCAGTTTTCAAGGGTCTGTACAATGATACATTTCTTGAAGACATTTAAAAAATAAAAAAAATCTGACAATGATTTACAAAAAGTAATTCAATTTAACTATCTCGATACCAAGCTGCATTTACAAATTTGCCAAATCCCTCAAAAACATGCAATGATTTTCATACTTTCTAGAAAACATATAAATTCCTTTACAAGAATAGTTATTTTGAAAGCTATACATAAAGAAATGTTTTACAAATCAATATTACACCTACGAGTTATTCAGACATAATTCAATGAATTTTACCCTTAACCCCAATTGTTTTAAATGCATAATGCTCTATATAGAATCAAACAATGTACTAAAGAAAAAAGAAAACGGTTTATTGTATAAATTGCCTAAAAGTGCGACATGTTGCATTAAGAAAAGCATTCCCCTGCTTTCTCCCAAACCTAAAAAGCAACAAATACTGAAAAACCAAAATATTTATTTAACCCCAAAAGCTTTCAATTCTAAAAAAACAATTTCCTCTCAAGATTTAGTTGTGGACAGGTGTATGAAAACCATCTGACCTTGAACGCTACTCCAACTCTGTCTTTGAACTGTCAGATTATGTATTTGATATTAGTAAAGAACTAAACCACTTTATGTACTGCTCATCGTGTGACGTTGGATTAGTCGCTATTTTCCCTTCAATGGTTTCGGGGACTTCTATCTATTTTTTAATTGCATAAGATTACAATTTCTCCCCAACCAAAATAAAAAGCGATTAGGTAATATTGATTAATATGGAAGTGAACTGAAGTAACTTAGATACAGTAATATATAAATGAAACAGAATTAATACGTAAAAGGAGAGAGATACAGAATAATGACTTGCTGTGACAAAGAAGTGTAGTTCGGATTGAAACTCTTCTGTTAGTTTTGTGGATAAAAAAGAGTTATACCCCAAATATATTTTTGTGTAGTTACTGTTGATGAGTATTATTGAACTGAGAACGAAAGGTGAACAGGTAAGATGAGATTTCTTATTTAAATCATAAATTAGGATTGTGAGTTAGGTTGGAATCAAAGAGAGAGTATAGGCATTCGATAGTGACAATCAATAATGAATTCAGTTTAGATCTTGTGTATCTTCAATTCGAATTTGGTCATTATTGCTAAGTACTAAAAAGATTAAGAAATGGGGCAAGAACCGAGGTTACAACCCAACTTAAGACCAGCTTAAAGTAAAGCTGAACAAGTCAAAAGTACTCATAGCAAAATCTTCATTTTGTCACAGAAACTCTTCTGAATAACATATAATAACATTAATACATGATTATATGCAATTAACAGTATTTATATTAATACATAAAAATACTATTGGTAAAATTTATTTCTGAAGAAAACCTATAACAGAAAATCTAAATTTATAATTTCCGCTTATAAATATTTCTAAGCTCTGGACAAGGTGTATTTGTGTGTACTGTTTCTAATACTATTGGCTCAATAATGATATAAATGTCATTTAATTGTTAAGAGTTTCACATTTAAGCAGATTGACTACATATATTGATGTATCCTAACATGCATTATCATTGTAATATTGTTAGATTATTCGCTGATTGATCCCTATTGCATTGCTTAATTATAATGCAACCAACAGATGCTCTATGGCTACCATCAACGAAAATGTGCCAGTACTGTCTATTCAAAGTAAATTTTAAACAAAGATTAATATAATAATATCTATGAGAGTAAGCATGGCCTTTTTATACTGTGTGGCTTTTGAGAATTTTTAAATGGCTCTGATAATTGAAAGCTCTTACGAATTATGCTAATTTTTGGCTTAAAGAGTCTACTAGAAGCTTGACTAACACCCGAAAAATATGCAAGTAATTTTATTTTTACATATGTGTTATCGGAAAACATATTTTGAAAACCAGATAAATGCATTAATCATGTATACAGAGACCAGCTGAGTTAAATAATGATAAAGGATTATTTTTTCATTGACAAGGAGGATACGCATTCAGATCAAATCCATAAATGTTAAAGTAAAGTATTTGTTGAATCCAAAGGAACTACAATTCAAATTTCATTACGTTACGACATATTTTTACATCTGTGATGAATATTCCTTTAAATAGAATTCAATTATATCTTAAGATTACATCCATTGGTAAGACAAATGTTGCTGCAGTGGTTCAGCTTCATGTCGAACCACATAAGGCTTGCAATTTGTTGTTTTTGCTAGAATTTAAATAGGTATTAAAATATGATATTAAAACAACTTTTGGTATTAATGCCTTTTACTAGAAGCAACGTACAGAAAATACAAATTATTTTGCGGATGTCTCTTTTGTACAGTTTATAAAGCTATATAATAAAAATATAAAATTTTAGATTTTAAATTTTTGATTGCGATTAACAAAAAGAATTATCTTTGGAAATTAGGAAATTGAGCGCCATGAAATTCAGGACTCAATGAGTAAATTTATATTTGATTTAAGATAATTTGTTATTCCAATAATTTTATTTCTGTATGAAATCTGATTCCGTTTCAATTCATCACAAAGCGTTTAGAACAAGTCACAAAAATCGTGATCGAAAAAATTCGGTTTTAAGTTAACTTACACTATGCCCCTTATATCTACAGATGAGAAGCCATACTAGGGCTATTGGTGACGGAAATTGTAATTTTGAATCTCATCAAGTGAAGAAGGTGATACTAGAGAGCTGGTACCTCTCTATTCAAACTTCCACACTATGCCAACGGGAGGACTCTGAGCCTCGACAGATCTAACGTGCATCAGCCCAGGTTACTCGCACATCTTTAGTTTCATCAGGGCTCATCCCCACGATTGGCTAAAAACCACCTGACTCGAGATAGCGACCTTGACCTCTCTGTTAAGAGAGGTCAAGGTCGACCGATAGATTATTGATTGTTGAAGGTTGACCGATAGATTGTTGAATTGAAAATAAATTATTTTTCGCAATAAATTTTTAATTATCAATATTACTTTGAAAATTTATTCTATCAATTGTCGTTACTTATATTTTATAATATGTAATTAGTATCAATTTCGATTTGAAAGGTTATAAGTATCAGGGTTGTTTGTTCGTTCGTTGTATAAGACCTTTCTTACAAAATCAAATTTGTGCATAAAATTTGGCCATTTTTACGCTCAAGAACTAGTCAAAGGTATAAATATTTGCAGTTTTTTAACCCTGACGGTTATTATAAATAAATAAACTGGTTAAATGGATAGTGCTTAAGAAAATTAATTTCTTAAATTTCCAAATATGATGTAAATAAATGGTGCTTACGAGTATCCTGAATTCATTCCCTATTTAATTCTTTGTTCACATATTTCTGCATTATGTTCTTTCAATTCAAATTTATTCTTTTATATGATTTCTTATATTGAGTGTATTAAAACTAAATATATAATAAGGAAATTAAAATTTCTTTAAATATTTGTGTCCCTAGATGAACATATAAATCACATAAGTGTTAAATTATTCAATCCCAAAATTTTCCGCTTCGGAATTTCAAGCGTGTATGAAAAAAAAGTTACAGAAATGTTAAGTTGATTAGAGATTTTCTTAGGTAATATTTGATATTTGAAAAGAAAGGCACAAATTTTCTAATTTATTGATATATTCTCTATGATTACGTTATTTAAATAAAATTTTTAAAAAGTTTCAATTTAAGATAAACAAATATTAATCCTAGACTGCTAACCATTCGTCTAGTAGACGAAGCCGATAACAAATAATCTTGTACTGCATCCCCTAATACATAAATTGAAACGTGAGACTCAATACCTTTATATGACCTTGGCTATTACAGATAAGGATATTTGTTGTTCTCAAAATATTTTCGCATGTAGTGTTTTCAGAGGAATGTTGGCTTGAGAAATAGATAGCAGCAACGTTTGCATTTCAGAATCGGGCTTCGTTTTTTTTTCTCTCCATGCACGTGAAGATGTCAAAGCGTTTTCGCGTAGAAAATTTTTCGGGTATACCTGAGGCTATCCGCGAAAAGAGCTAAGTGATGAAGACAATTATAATTCTGAAGATGAATCGAAAAATACAGTTTGTGTTGAAATTCAAAACCACGAATCTACAGATAGCGATAAGGGTGAAAAAGATGAACTATCATTTGAGAGTACAGATGAAAAAAAACAGCACTTGAAAAACAAAGCAGGAAAATGAAAATAACAATTTAAAATCTGAGGCTAGTACAAAAATATCAAATAAAAGTAATTGGGTTGAAAAATTGTGGAACTTTTTTTTTATTCCTATGATAAGTCTATAATATTTCCCCTAAAAATTCAGCTCACTGATAAAGATAAATCCTAGTGGACCTAAGTTCCTTAAGTCAAGTAACACAAAAACAACAGTGCGAAACATTATCCACTTCATCCAAGGTCCCAAAGATTTAGCAAGAGAACTTTACACTCCCCTAGAAACGTTTAACCAATTTTTTACTCAGATGCTGAAAAAATTTGTTTTGTATACGAATTCTGAAATTAGAGACAAAAATATCGGTATGCTGAACAAAAATTTGCACTATCAGAAACCTGTAGGGATGACATTAAAGCATTATTTGTAATACTTAATTTAATAATTATGAAAAATAATTATTTAGCCTCAAGTGAATCATTTAATACATTTTTATGCTGTCAGCGGTACAAAGCTGGAATAAGTGAAGTGAGAATCCCCCGTTTAATGAATTTTTTACGTTTTGAAACAAAAGAAACTAGAGAAGAAAGAAAAGGAAACGATAAATTTGCACCAATCAGAGAGTTCGGGGAAGAATTTATCAAGGAATGTACGGATTCTTATAAACTAGAATCGTACATTACTATTGATGAACAGTTATTTTTAGCTTTTTGAGGAAGGTATCCTCTTTAAATGTACATACCAAATAAGCGTGCCAAATACGGCATTGAAATAGTAATGATGCGCGATGTAGGAAAAAACTATATAGTTAACGCAATATCTTATTTGGGTTCTCAAACTCAAACAAAAGGAATTCCTCTGGTGTCTTACTTCGTCGAAAAATTAACAAGGAGAATTCAAGGGACTATTAGAAATATTAAATGAAAATAAGAATTCTTTTACTTCAATACCTTTAGCTGAAAAACTTTTGATGAAGCCAATCAGAGAGAACTTGAGAAACATAGGAATTCTTAGGAAAAACAAAAGAAGAATTCCTCCTGAACACCTACAGTTACATTCTTGAAGTGTTGGAACTTCAATACATTGTTTTGACCAAGCCTAAACTCTTTTGTTATAAAACAAAACCAAATAATTTATTATTATTCTGTCTACATTCCAATGAAAAACCAAATGCTAATCAAGAGAGCATGAAAACAGGAAATGATAGAATTTTATAACTCAACGAAAGGGGTCATCGACACATCGCACCAGTTTTGTAACAACACATTATGTACTAGAAAAACACTTTCGTGGCCTCTTTGTGTACTTTATAGAATAATTAATATTAGTATAGGGAATGCATATGTTCTACATGTATATAATATGACTCGAAAATCCAAAAAAGCTTTATCAAAAGAACTTTCACCATAAAATTAAGTGAAACTCTTCTTGCATCCTGGATGGAGAAACGACTGAACATACATGCTGAACAATCTCAATGTTAAAAAGGAAAATGTGTGTATTTTTCCATTAAAATTGCGCAGAATGACATGCAAATTTTGTCTAACGTGTTCTAGATCTATGTGCGATGAACATCCTGCAGACATATGTAAATACTGCTTTGAAAATAAATAAATTATTGATTTTCACTTATTTCAAGATCCAAAATTATGAAATAGTCTACAGGTAATAATTTTTTTATTTTATTTTTCTTAACTTTTTAGTTATGTTTTAAGCAGGCCGAAATTTACTTAGTCTAGGAGACTAATGGGTATCGTTTCCATAAGTTTTTCAAAGAGTAGCATTCTAGGGTTAAATTAAAATGAATATAGAGTGTCCAACCAGAGTTTATTAACATTTTTTGCACAAAAGCATACTACTTACTAAAGGGGAAAATATTCTAATTAAAGGAGATAAACTATTCCGCACAATATTATGAAATCTTATCTTTAGTACAGGTACAAAAACAATATGGAGATATCCCCATAATAGCCGAATTTTCTTTGAAATGTAGATAAAACCATGTTACTTACATGTCCTAAAATGTTAAATTTAATAAAATATAAAGAACAGTCTAAATACTCAGGTCTCACAGTCAAAAGTATTTAAGCAAAACAAGTATCGCATCCACAATTCGTTTTGTAACGTAACATTTTACGAAAAACTTGACATGAAGCTGATCAATAATCTCAAATACTGATTTTTGATCGGCGCTACCAAAAGTCTTATTAAGTACTGTATTTATCACATATATCTGAAAGTGACATCATCACCATTAGTCAAGATAAGGTGAATATCAGTGTAATTAGGAAATCCACCAACATAATTCATATACAGAAAAGGTATTATGGTGTGGCTCAAAAAATAACTGCCTTAAAAGACAAGTGATTTTCATGGTAGATTATAAATTACATAGAGTCTTAAAATACTTGAAAAATACCTGGATTTTCTAAGACAAGGTGATGTGATCATTTTGTGACGTCATCCATTAAATGATGCCAAAACAAATTTAATGCTCATAAGCTTTGAAGGATGCCACATCCAGTTGTCTTCGTCATTTTGAATCACATTGTCACTATCTATGAGACCTGAATCCTTCATTATACTTCGAAACATGGGTACAATTTGAACCCTTTTTTGAGACTTCGAGCATAGAATTGCATCTCATACAATTACTTTATGTAGGTTATGTAATAGTTAACAGCGTTGAGAACTTATTCATCTTTTCTCCTATTAGAAGGACATTTTATAATATTTCTCAACCAGGTCTTCAGATTACTTACATATAATTCTTCATGGTATAATGGGAGACCGAATCCTATTACCTGTCTCGTCTGTCATCGTAAATGTTACTCTAATTATCAGATTTAAAGCCCAACTTAAGTTCAATCACAGACAAAGTCACTAAATTAGTCTATTATATTTCAAAATAGAGTTTATTATTCTTCTAATAAGGAGAATGGTCTCCGCCAATATGGAGTCTTTATCTACGAGTACTAACAACTTCTATAATATATAGAAAAATACGTTTACCGGAATAGGATATGAGTACCTCTTTCAAATATTAAATGAATTCGATAGCATTAGATCCTAATCAGATAAATCTACACACTCAAGGAAACTTCTGCGCACATCACACTATCTCACTTTACTTTACCCTTATTATTATTATTACTTTCCCCCAATTCAATTCTCTTTTGATTTTATATTACTTGATTATATATTTTCACTCCGCTTATAAAGTTAACTTAATGTGCATCATTACGTTTTATTTAATTAGGAATTCATTATAAACTTTAATATTAAGTCAGAAAGAAATCTCAGGTGTTAGTCAAGAGAAGTTTCATGAATAGCCCAAGTTACAAATGTAATAAATGCTTATTATTTACGGAGCTAAACAATTATTTTATTAGTGTGTTAAATATCAATAAATTATCATTTTGTGACTATTTTATTGGTCCTGCATGTGTTTGCTTATGAACTATTTTTGCAGCACAAAATGAAAATGTAAATTAAATAAAAGTTTAGAAATGCCGTCTTACACCGCGTTGGATCGGAGTCCTCATTAAAGATACTTTGGTTTTGTCAACTGAAAAACTCGTGTGCAGATATCATTCATTATCTAGTTAATTAATATATTTACATTAATAAAAAATATTCTTAAATTCAAGAATCTTGCATATTTCCTGTTGAAAATAAATGGTTGGTACTATTTCCTATTGCATTTCATACATTCACACTGAGAAATACATGTATACAATTCAGTTCTAGAAATTTATTAAGAGAGAACTTCCCTGTACATTTTTAGCACACTCATTGTTAAAAATAAAGCTACTCCTGTGATTTATATTAAAATACGAAAGGAAAATTAGTGTTTACAATCTAAATCCATCGTTGAATTCAAAATAAGAAACTTTCATCAAAGTATAACGTGTATAAAGTGATTGCTTACAAATAATTCAAATGGATATAAATTCTTCAATAATTATGGACTCGTACTATTTATTTACAATATGAAAACAAATGATGTATTGTAATATTTTCAAACAAACTGAAAAGACGATGTGTATACTCTCCTTTGGGATCTTAAGTTTTGACAAAGTGGATGCTTTAAAAATTAATGAGGTTCCTTTGATTTTAAGTGCGTAGAAATTTAAGGGAAATATCCTAAGAATATTGATATATTATTCATAAATAACGGATTAAATTCAAATATTTAAATTTCATTCGAATAAATGTATAAGAGTTTGATAGTGTATTTCGTTGTTGTAAGCAAGAAAGTCTATCGGGCAGTGAATGCAACATTTTATTTTTCAATAAAGATTACAAATAATGCATTGAGATACACATCTGAATTATTTTATTATTAAATTTACGAAGCGATTCCCAACCATTGTTAATTAAACTGAAACTATTGAACTAATAAATTATGAAATATTTTTAAAAAAATGTAATACCAGTGAAATTTACGATTCGTAATTTTAGGCATGTTATGAAACTTGTTATGTATAACCTGTAAGCAAATTTTCTCAAGTACGAAAATTATTAATTTGAATAGCACAGTTTTTACATTTTTAACCCTAGAATCATATTAATAAAAAGTAGAATGGAAATAAATATTTTCTGTTTATAATTGTTTTTATAGAATAGAAATTCAATTTGCTACTAGCGATATCAGGATACAAATATAAGGAAGAAAAAAAATCCTCTTATGCACAAAACATCGTTTCAAAGCATGAAAAAAGAATCTGCAAAAAAAATAAATAACCATTTTAAAATTACATTTTAAACAAATGTTAACAGAGACTCAATAAGATTTAATTACTTGTAATTTATTATACTCCATAGAACTACCATTATTCATTTTGAAGTAAAAACGAAGAAAACATTTTCAGTTTCTCTTATCATTTTAATAAAATATAACAATTACCCAAAATTGTTTTACAACCGTTTAGTGAAAATCTATAAAATATTTCTAAGTTTTGAAAGAAGTTGGACACTGAAATCATACGATCTGTAGCTATAGAATTTTTCGTTTATTGGCATACATCAAAGACTGAAATAACTATTATTATTTTTCGTAGCATCTCTTCTCAGAACTTTTCTCTTTTACATGCGATGAACCTTTTTATGTGGAATAGTTAAGAGGTTGCTTATTTGTGTACCTTTTCGTCAAAGAAGTTTTCCTATCTTTTTCATTTCTGTTAGAAGAAAAGTATTAAGAAAATAAACTTTTATTCACATTATAAAAACATTTTTAACATTTTCTTACATGGTTCTTGAGAAGATAAAAGGTACTGATTTAATAAAATATATATAAGTGTAATAAGTGAGCAATTAGTAATCACCTAACTAACTTCAGATGTGTTAGGAAAAAAGGAAATCAACAGCTGGACATTTCAAAAATTTATTATAAGTTATTAACATAAGAAAAATTTAAAAAATTTAACTTCATGCAGAAATATCAGCTAATGACTTGAACAGCTAATTGAAAGAAATGGTTTCCGATGTCAGAAGCTGCACATCGGGTGAATGTTGAAGTAATTCTTTGTATTTAAAGAATGAATTATCTTCCTTGCATTCCTACTTTCGTGTTTTGACAGGTTCGCTTAACAACTATTGCATCACACATGCTGGGTAATCAGCATTCAAGGATTGTATGAGGCTACAACTATGAAAGAATTTGCATGAACTGCATATTCTTTCATAGTTGTAGCCTCAGTTGTAGGCTACAACTTTCATAGTTGTAATTATTTAAAATTATGTGTATATATATATATTATATACACATACATTATGAATGCTAATCACATATAATTTTAAATTATTCTAAATCATAATAAGAAAATACAAATTATAATCACTAAGCAAAAGTTTAAAAAAATATTAAAACTAAAAATCTAAAACACTAAAATGCTACAGAATTAAAAAAAAACCTGCTTTTCCAATTATATATATGTATATATGTGTATATATATATATATGAAAGTTATTCAAAAAAGTACTTAAATTGGAAGACTAAGGACATTAACAAAGTATATTGTAGTTTTAGTAAGTGCAGACATCTGTTAAAAGGACAAGAAAAAAATCTGACATTTTTGATTTGAAAAATTTGATTGCTGCCGCCTCGTGTTGTGACGTCATTTTGTGTCGAGTTGTCACTATCGGTGAGACCTAGATTCATCAAAATGCAATGGAAATGAATCAAAAATCAAACCGTTGTATTACTTCTGAATAATTTCCAAAAAAGGCGAAATGGGCCTCGTCGGCCGGAAAAAGAATAAAAAAGAATTTTTGAGTTATGAAAGGTTTGAAGATCACGAAAAAAAGTAACTGAGAAAAGATGTCTCTCTAGTGAGTCAATATGATAGCTTTAAACAAACACACACACACACACACACACACACACATATAGATACATTCCCAACACACACACAAACACACACACAAAAAAA
>BMAW01087619.1:0-17152 GCA_019974015.1 Nephila pilipes
GTGTTTTTTCCTTCTGTTACAGAGCAAAAACAAATAATAATAATAATTATTATTATTATTACACAGAAAATTTATCATCAAAAGGCGGTAGTTTGGTTTTCTAAACGTCGCACTGAATGAAACTCTAGGACTTTTCGCGACTGACCTCGTAATTTTGAATCTCGGTCTAGTGACGAGGATGGCCACTGATACGGTTGCTCTCTCTCTTAAATTCCGCAACATTCCATTGAAGGAACTTTGAGGAACGACACATTTAACGTGCATCAGTCCTGGCAACAAGGCGGGTTTTTGGTGGCATCATGCCTAGAACTTATGACTAAACGAAAACCACCTTTTGCGAGTTCGCTAATATGACCACAAGGATGCTAAAGCCGCAAAAAGTTGTAGGAAAGTTGCAGGTTTTTGCTTTAAGAGTTTACCCTGAGAATAATAACATGAAGTTTCACTTCAAAAAATAGTTTACCGCTCATTTTTCCACAATGAGGGGTCACGGTTGTCTATTGCTTATTGTAGGGAAATTGCGGCAGACGTTGTTTTGTCAAGTCATGAGTTCAAATCCTGATGTCAAGTACGAGGGTTGCTATTTATATTTCTGTCCTAATAATGAAAAAACAAATATGTAGGATCGAAATTGGTTTTATTGTTTTTCAAAATATTCTTCATGATGATCAATACACTTTTGCATGCGTTTGAACCAATTTTCAAAGCACTTTTTCCAGTCCGATTGAGGTAACTCCAAAACATGCGTTTTGAATGCATCAACCGCTTCTTCGAGGGTCGAAAATCGTTGTCCACGTAATTTATTTTTGATGTGTGGGAATAAGAAGAAGTCATTGGGTGCCAAATCAGGGCTGTACGGCGGATGACCCATCAGTTCGATCTTTCGCTCCGTCAGAAATGCCTTTGTTTGAGTCGATGTGTGAGAGCTCGCATTGTCATGATGAAGAATGATTCGCCTGTTCTTCTGCTTTTTTCGAATTTCTCCGATGACTTCTGGCAAACAAATGGTCGTGTACCATTCAGAATTGACCGTCCTGCGTTGCTCTAACGCCACTGTTGCCACATGACCGTTAATGCCGAAGAAACAGGCAATCATTTGTTTCGATGTGCTTCTTCCTCGAACAACTTTTGTTGGTTTTGCCTCATCTTGGAAGACCCATACAGTTGATTGCTGTTTTGTTTCCGGCTCATATGCATAGATCCATGATTCGTCACCTGTGTAGATGTTATACACAGCCTTTGATGTACCTTGAATGTATTTTTCCAACATTTCCTTGCACCAATCGACACGAGCCTTTTTTTGAGCGTTTGTCAGATTATGCGGGATCCAACGCGAACAAATTTTTTTTACGCTCAAATGTTCATGCAATATTTTATTGATGCTAGTCATACTAATGTCCAAAGACGCCTCTATCTCACGGTATGTCACATGACGATCTTGCTTTATCAGTTCACGCACAGCATTGATCTTTTCTGGCACAACAACGGATTTTGGACGACCTGCACGGGATTCGTCCTGGATCGAACATCGACCACGATTAAATTCGTTATACCAATTTTTTACAGTGCTGTAGGATGGCGCTTTATCGCTGTATAAAGAATTAAGTTCATCGAAGCACTCTTGTCTTGACAATCCACGTCGAAAGTTATGAAAAATAATGGCACGGAAATGTTCACGATTCAATTCCATTTTTTGACAGAGAAGAACTTTTCAATTTACTGTCAACAACACAAATAAAGCTATAATGGTAAATCGTTTGCTGAATTTATGTTTAAAAATATCAAACTTTCGATAAAAATCGTCTGCGGTCGCCTAGCAACACTTACTGTTGCCAAGGCCAGAAATATAAATAGCAACCCTCGTAAGACATGTATTTCGTATTTTGCACATTAAATCTATATAGTCTCTAATTCTTCTCAATGGAGATGATTGGAAATTTGGAGAGGGATATGCCAGCTCAGATACGGTACTCATCTATTGACATAGGATCAAAACTGCGAAGATGGCGATGATTGATTTCGCGTCGTTTTTAAATGCGACGTTAGTAATCAATTAGATAAATTAAACCATATAAATTATCTCTTTATCACATGTTAAACGCTTCGGTGGCCAAATGATAATGATCGTATGATCAAAGACGATGTTAACCAATAAATAGAGAGTTGGATTCTTGATATCTTTAATGTTCTGTCGTGCAGCAATCTTTACTCGTGAAATTATAGATGTCAATATCTGCAAGGTGCAATGTTTTGGCATTTTAGAGAGTGTGGTACAGTCCCTGGTATCGTTTTCGTCATTTGACATAAAATCAAAATTACAAGGAATATTAACGACAACTGCCACGTTGCTATTAAATGCACGACGTTTAAAATATAATCAGTCATTTTTTAAGAGATAAAATATTGAAAATTAGATGAGCGTATTGCTGTGGCACATTTGGGAAATTGAATTCGTGTGTTTAATAACATCTAGTTTTATGTATTTTGAAAACAAAAACTCTAAAGTTATTTAAGTATATAAAACTTACAGGAGTCTCAGCAGAATATAACGCAATACTTTTCTCCAACAATATTAAAAGTTGGAAGCTTCTGCATCTCCATTTCCTCACAAGATTCGATACATTACCCGACTATTGAATTAGGACACTGTACTACACTTCCCTAGAACTTAAAAGTTAACAAAGTATGTTATCATATATAATTAAAAGAAACAAGACTTTTTATTGCATTTAAAGTTTTATTGAATTAGATTCAAATCAAATGCTTATGAACAAAAATATCAATTACAATAAGTACAGCTTCACACCACAGTCAGTGATCAAAAAATACTTGAGACCACAGAAGAGAACCATAAGTCACTTTGTGTTACTGAAAATATCATTTATAATTGAATCCAATCCTTCGCATAGAATCTTCTTCAACTATGTACCAACAGAAAACAGTATTAACACAAGAGGCAACAAAAGTGTGATGGAAAAGATTAATTTTTTTTAACATTTAATTATTACAAGCCATTATAATTAATCAACTATTTTAACATTTAATTGTTACAAGCCATTATAATTAATCAATTATTTTAACTTTAATTGTTACAAGCCATTTGTGGGAAGGATTTCTCATTGATGTGCATAAAAATAGCTTTCCCTGTTATCATCCTTTCTATTTTTCACGCGAACACTTTTCATTTCTGACCGTACATTGCATCACACAAAAAATATTATTTGTGTGTCGTATCTTTCCTTAGAGCTTGTCTTGATTTCTGGAATACCCTGAAGATGTCTTAGTGAGTATATTATGGAAGGATATGGTTATATCAATTTGAATAATCATATTTTCATTAAAAAATTGTTAAAAATTGATCATCCTTCGAGGGTATTTAAATAACTGGTTAAAGACGTAGAAGATTATTTCAGTCTATGAATAACAATAAACTGCACATAAGTAAGTTAAGAACAGCTAGCACAGAGCTATGAGCATTCTAAGCATCTGGATATGATTGACCAACCGAAAACATTTGAATTTTTCAACTTCGATCTTAATGAAAAATCATAGAAGCGAAATTGAGTATTCCCGTGATCATTGTTTATTTTTGGTTTCACCGCATTCGAACAACTCGCACCCAAAGTTTATGCTTAATTAAGTTTGGATAAGGAATATTAAAGGGAAAAAAACTGTTGAAAACCATTTCAATATTGAAATTAAATAATCCCATGGTTTTTAACAAAATTAGATGAATTTAAGAAGTTCGCAATCAAATGTTTAGAAAAAGCTATAAAGAATTTTGTCATCATGAATCTAATTTATTTACTCTAATATTTCAAAATAAATTTGCAAAATCTTTAAACTATAATACTGTGCGAAGACAAACAAAGAGCGCATCAAAATATTTGAATCAAAATAAAAGACACAAGAAAACAATAAAATTTGTATTGCAATATTTTCTTTCTAAATAACCGGATTTCGTATTTAGAAATGTATAATCAATCGACGCTATAAATATGAAACTTTTAAAGAAATCTTCAATGGTATCATAATCGTAAATTGTAAACAACAATGAAAACGTCACACTCTTAGTGATTAACCTATGTTGAATGCAATTTTTAACATGTTTCCTATGGTATAATCCATCCTATTTACAAGTGATTTACGTTCTGATTTTAACACATACTTTCCGAAATACAATTGTAAAGGAATTTTCAAATAAGCTCAGTTCGATCTTCTTTATGTATAGTCTAGGAATAAAAATTATGGTAAAATAGTGATTAATTTAACTAATATCACACCAGAAGCAATAAAAGGCTGATGGAAACTTACCTACTAATTTTGAACCTCGGTCAAATGACGAAGATGACATCTGTTCTGACACCTCTCTCTCCATACTTCCAGAACACGTCAAATGGAATACTATGAGCCACAACATATTTATCGCGCGTTAGTCCTGACTAAAAGTCGAGTATTTAATGGAAGCAATTCTCTAACCCACGATTTGATGAAAACCGCGGGCCGTGAGCCCGCATCTAGGTCTACTAGGCAACCCCGGTCATGATAAAGTATTCATCATATAGCATTAAATACACATGTTTTCTTCCGAAACTTTACAACTATTCTTATTCGTTTCAAATGAATACGGAATTTCGAAACGGTTGATTACTCGTAGATAAACTGCCTGCAAAATTACAAATTCTATTTGAAAATACTTCATGTTTATTTATCCTCATAAATTATATCAAAACAGCGACTGAAAACTTAAATTATCTACGTATTCATTCATTTAAAAATAGTATTTACTAGTCCTAATTGATATTAAGGATTTACTTAAGTAATAAAATGAATAAAAATTATGGATGATTTCACCCGAAAACAGCAATCATTAGTTCAAAGTACGTGATATTTATGCTTCAATCTTGTTTCTGAAAGGCATGCCAGAAATAATTAATTGGAGTTTAAAATATGTTATTGGAGTAATTAAAATACATTAAATCAGTAATCAATCAGTTAATTATAATTAAAATACAATAAAATATGATAAAGCAGATATTACTAAAAACTAGCAACACATTTCAGGTAATTAAACAAAGTCTAACAATTTTGTTAAAAACAATGAAATTTTTTCGCGTACTTAAGCTGAAGTACAATGCTATGGATTTGATATCAAACTTATTATCTTTCCTATGCCATTGCATCTTCATTACATACAATTTTGTTGTCCCTGTAGCATAAAATTTCGACTCACAAATTGCACTAATTGATTGCATCAATTTTTGCGTCTTTCTTGGGTATTGTGTGGAAAATGACTAAGTCATAGATATCGAGCAAAGAAATTTCGGATGATAATAATAATAGCCACAAACAAAATAGTAGCAAAAAGATGAAAGAAATATTAGAATATTTATTTTTATGTGCAGCGTGAATTATTCTAAAATTCTGAATGCACAAATCTGTTGAAATTTATAAAGAGAGAGTATATATTTTATAAAGTGTCATCCTAGTAACTCCAGAGACGTTAAAAAGATACAAGGTGCATCGACAATAACTATGTGTTGCTTCTAATTGTGAAGTTAATAAAAATTAAATCAATCAATTAAGAATTTGAGAATACTACACTTTCCATAACTGTAACTGACATGAATGAAAATAACCTTTTCCACTTTAGGTCTACTTATATTCATTTCCATTGGAGTCGGGAGTAACTTAACTGCATAAAACTTTAATTTAAGTTAATGTTGAGTCAGAAGTAGACGAGCACTGCAGAATGAACTGTCAGCTATGGAAATGTTGCGGTAAAAAGTTCAGTGATATAACGAAGTACACTGACCATTTTCTTATCGTCCACACAAAAAATTCAGATTACTAAGGAACAGATGCCACAAATGGAAATGGTCATACTATGTTAAGCGAATCTCAAGATAGTTGCTCAAAACAAATTAGAATAACTAAGAATACAACAAGAAAGAGTAAATGCAAGAAAGATGTCTCAGTTTTAGATTACATTAGAAAATCAAAGAATTCCTATACAATAATTGAAAAATCTACAAAGAATGAATGCAAGAGGAACATTGGACTTGTAGATTCTAATAGAAGCTCGACTGATTCCAATAAATTATTTAAGGAACCCACAATAGTTTCCTTGAATAATGAGCTGGATGACAACATTTTACAAGAGTCCGTTAAAAGTTCTGTAGAATTAAGCGTCAAGTGTACCACAACCAAAGTTAAAGCAGTTGATCATTTGGAACATAATGAAACGATATCTTCTTCCAACAAACAATCTACTACATGCACATACATTAAGCCGTATAAATGTAAGATCTGCGGTAAATCCTACTCTTATAAAAATAATCTGAATGAACATAGTCGACTGCATACAGGCAAGAATCTCTGTAAGTGTAAATGGTGCTCGATGCAATTGACTACTAAATCTAAATACGAAGACCATCTTCGAACCCATACTGGAGAAAAACCTTTCAAGTGTGATATCTGCGGGAAAGCATATTCTCAAAAAGGTGACCTCGGTCGACATCTTCCCTTTCACAGTGGAGAGAAGCCTTTTAAGTGTGATTACTGCGGGAAAAAATTTAATCTAAAAGTTTACCTGAATCAACATCTTGGCATTCATATTCATGGGAAACCTTTCAGGTGTGAATCCTGTGGTGAACGTTTTCCTACGAAATGTAAACTCAATTATCATAGTAAGAAACATGCACCGAAGAAAGACATTTAAAAAACGATATTTCATAGAATTACGTTTTTCTAAAGTATTCGTATTTGTGCTTTGTATTTTACTAGAAGCCAGCAAATGAAATATATTGTTCAATTGAGCTAATTTTATTAATGATTCTATTATTTTTCAATTTTAATCATTATGAGCTATTAAAGATAGAAATACGAACGAGAAAAAAAACATTGCGATTACTGCATTCTGAAAGACCTGTATATGTGTATTAGGAAATTTGTATGCAAGTTTTTCGGAAGTAAACAAAGTATATGTGCTAGTAAAGTTGTTAATCCCATTCAAATAAAATCTGACTTTTTTATTTTTCGAAGCAAATTGTTATCATTTACTGAAGTGATCATGATTAATTTTGTGAAATAGTTCTTTACATTTAAAACACTAATTCCTGGAACGCTTCATGTAGTGTTTATTTTTAAAATATTGTATTGCGAGTTTATTCTATTTAAAATCTAAATTTATCTCATACCAAATAATTTCTGATTCACACATTATTAAAACGTATATGAATTAAAATGTAGCATTATAATTTAGTTTTTCGATTACAGAATATTTCAATTGAAATTTCCCTTTTTTGATGTTTAATTTAAAAACGGTCTCCTTCCTAAATAAACAGAATTGTAACTAAAACTTTTAACTTCCACAGAATAAATATATTTTTTTAACGTTTACATCGAATGAAATCCAAATTGTTTTATCTCTTTATTTTGCAATTTTATACTTGGAGAATTTTCTTTCGTTTATTCAATGCAACTTCAAATCCTCGATATAAGGAGGAATATTTGTATTTTTAATTTTCATCTTACTTCCGCGTCACATCAACTCTATTTGAAATTTAGATTTTCTCCTTTGTTATACATGGCGGGCTTAGATGGAAACTGAATTCGAACCAACTGCTTAGCATAATTATGGGTGTCTTCGAACTAATAATTTCGTCCGTTTGTCAAATACGGCCTCTTAAAGTTTTGTAGTACTATGTCTTGTATATTAATATCTGAAGCTAAAATATTGCAAATGAATGACATTTTACATTAGATAAAATCAAAATATATCCGAATAAATTATTGCTTTAGCATCAGAATTTATGTATATATATATATATATATATATATATTCTTCCTTTGCAACATTTATCGCGAATCGAAGAAATTTCAAATATTAGTTCAGTACAATTTTCGTCATGTTAGAAATCTTGCGATCTAGAAACTTCATTTTAGTGCTTGGTGAATTCTGACCAATCAAAATCTTTGAAAAAGTAATTTTTACCAAAATGAATACCTAAGTTTTCGTAAATAATTACAAAACGATTGATTTGAAGCTAAATATTTTGATTTATCAGCTTAGTTTTTAAAAAGTTAATTTTGCCATTTTTGTTTGTTTGTTTTCGATTTGTATTGAAATATTTGGTAGAATTGCTACTATTGTGGATGTAAAAAAGTAGAAAATATAATAAGAGTCGAGTATATTTTGTTTAGAAAAAAACATAATTATCCATCTGTAAAGTGCATATGATTTTAAAAAAATAATTTTGTTTCATTTCAATTAATTTCTTGAGTTGCACTTTTACAGATTTCTTGTTAAAATAAATTGGATTGTGGCCCGAAATCCATGGATTTTTTTTTAACAAACATTTCAAAACGTCGCATTACAGCAACGAAACGAGTTATTCACTGATACTATCCTAACAGTCCCGAACCCCTAGTCAGTTGAGTAGATAAAGTTTAATTCTAAAGCATTTTCACATGACTTCGTGAGAGGACACTGTATATACATATTTAGATTTAACCTATAACGTATAAAGAAGCTGAATTGATGAACGCTAATGATTTTAGTTTATTTGGCTCTCCCGTTAGATATTTTCGAATTTTTTCTCATGACCATCTGTTTTAAATTCAGGAATACAATACAGTTTTAGTGCAGTTTTTATTAAAGTCTCACTAGAAGCAACTCGAAAGCTATCGGCGACGGACCTTGTAATTTTCAAGCTGGGTCAAGTGACGATGACGATACCTGAGCTGTCACCCCCTCTCATAACTGCCACTCTCCTACAATGGGAAGACTTTGAAACCCAACACACACGGTGGGTTTTTGGTAGCCAAGAATCGAACCCGCGAATGATCAAAAACCGCCGAGCACGAATCTGAATCTATGACCACTAGGCTACAGCGGCTACAGGGAAACCATCAAATAATCTTTTAACATTATATATAAATCAAAATCGCATGAAGGGAAGTAAATTAAAATTGATAAACCCAAAGCATTTTTAATAAACTAAAAGCTCCGAATGTATTCATAAATATGATTTTTGAATTGCAATAGCATCCTAGTGTTCATAGTCGCGAACTTGCTCCGGTAATGGATCTCTTGCCAAATAACCCTACTCTAATATTGCTGAATCATGTTAAGTCCTTTATAGGTCCACTGTTCACAAATTGTTGTGGTATGGAATTTTTTAGAATGAGCTGTTGGTTTAGATGTCGTCCTCGTCACTTGACCCAGATGTCATATTACAAGATCCGTCAGCAATACCCGTCCTTTTGCATCTCAGAGTGATCTTAAAAAAACAATCTTTTCTTATAAATATAATTTCTAAGCTAATGTACTTTCCTGAAACACTTGTTTTAAATTATACTTTGTTAAAATGAAGACAGGATATTGTTTCACATTAAGTATCTTTCTTTATGTCATACGTAAGATTTGAATAAAGAAAGTATGTAAATCAGTTAATTTAAACCACTGTGTTAGCCTGTAGAGTGGAAAAGGATTCAAACACTTCTGACCTCATGAAATTATTTAATTATACGGCAGAAAAATAGGAGCTATAAAATTTTATTCTTGTGATTAAAGGTATGGAATCAAACAGTTCTCGTTGTAGTATTAATTATCTCTTTATATTTTTGTGAAAATTGTAATACATTTATAATTCAAAAAATTCAATGATGGAAAGAAAATTATTATTTTCCAGAATTCCTTTAAAATTATTTGCCGTTGAACTCGGTTGATCATACTTGAGAGATCTAAGCCGATTTAAATACCGTCAATTCGTTTATTCGTGACGAGACATTATTTTGGATCTATAATTCAGTGCAGCTGTAGGAATCTGTTACGGTCCCAAATCCTCCCATTCCCTTGGTGGGGAAGAAAATGCCCGAAGGGTATCAATTCAGATGTCGTCCTCGTTCCTTAAAAGCGTATTAATATTACGAAATTGGTCACCCAAAGCCTTTGTATTTCCTCTGTGCGATGTTTGTAATCAACCGATCAATCGAAACTTTAAAATAGAAAAAATACGCAATTAATAGTAGATACGAAAGCAAAATATTTGCTTCTTGCAACTTTTGAAATCTCCAGTGTCTAATTCAAGGAGTTAAAATATATTTTAGCTTCTCGAATTATACATTACAGATATTAAATAAATTTTTTTATGTTCGAAAATGTTGAATTAATTAGGATTATCAGATCTATTGAATTTCATAAATGAATATAACAGAAACAAGAATGAAAATGATCGTCGTAATACTTCAAAAGAATTTAATTAATTTTTATAAACTTTCATCTCGTTTTAACATTGTCAATTTTTGCTCAGAATTTGTTGCAGGAATTAAAGTTGTTAGAAAGCTATAAAAGATATTTGTATCTCCTCAAGGATGCATATTCAAACTCTTGATTACGGAGCAATTTTCCAAAAATGAATAATATGAGATGGCTCTACTTTACGGTGAATGTGGAATAAAGGGAAGATCGTTAGCGCGGTTGCATCAGCAACATTTTTCTGGAAGCCCACATGTTTTACGTAAAACCATCTTTAAAGTTGCGAATCGTTTAAGAAAGTCAAGATACGTGACTAGTCGATCTGGATCAGGCAGTCCGGATAGGGTAGAATGGCAAATACAACCGAAAAATACATTATCATACTCTCTCACGTATCCAAACATCAGCAGATTAGAGATAAGTGAAAACAGTGGCTTCTCAGAAAGTCGCATTTGGGAAAAAAGCAAATTAAGTGTTCATCCATCTTTTGACTAACGCTGCATGCATTGCTGGACTGCGTTTTCGCGAAACGTTGCGAATGATGCAACTTTGTCATGAACTAGTAAGAGGTCCAGCCAACATTCCTGACAGGTAGAGTGTGGACGGATAAAACATGCATAGTGCAGAATGAAATAAGCAATAGTCAGATCAAGCATTCCTGGTTGCTTGAATGTTCTACATGTTCTACCAACGGTTGATATAAAATGCGGTTCCGGATTAATGTTTGGTGTAGAATTAAATTTTTTTTTTACAATAAAATCAAGAATTTTAATGATCAAGCAATGTTTAATGATTAAGAAGGTATTTTACCAAGACACATAACTGTTTGTATAACATTTAGAACTTCTGCAGTGTGTAATATTCTATTTTGTTGAGAAATTAATATTGCTTCAACTCCGAAATGTATGGTTCTAACATGTCGGTGCGTCTTCGCACAAAACGTCCCGTGTGAAGCTGTAACTGGTGGTGACATTCGGAGTAATAATACCATTGGGTATGGTGGTTTCGAAGAATGGCCTTCACTTTCACCTTTCCTGACTCCAATAGACGTTTTCCTGAGGGATAATCTCAAGCAGCTGGTGTATTCGATTCCTTTGACAACATTGCATGACCATCGATGACGCATTACAGATACATGTTTTAATATCTCATCATTTTAGTTACACCGAGTGAAACGTGAAGCTCAAACAAAAGTACAGATGTAATTTTCAGTTGATGGAGAGAGTTTGAATATCGAAAATAATGGTTTCTTTTAATAACTATTTGTTTTTTCTCTTTTTGAGATTGTTTCGGTAAGTCATAGTGAGGAAAATCAAGAACAAACAAATACGCTTTTTAAATATTCTGCTTTTATCTTTAATATCCAGAGCGTTGCAGCTTAAATTAAATTGATTATGTTCCAGAGATTATTAACTGACTCTTTCCAAGTTTGAGATGCCAGCACAAGCACCACAGTTTGCGATCAAGGTGCGATACAAGTGATTTAATCTGTTTACGCATAGTCATTTTACTATACCTTGACGTCCCTATTAAACAGCATCCGTTCGGATGTTAAGAAGGAAAACTGCACCGGGTACTCTGTATACATATGAACATATTGTAGATGTTACTTTATTTCTGGAATTAAAGGTAGATGTTTGTGGATATTTTCAATCATATTTATTAAGGAATATTGAAGCAAATTTATTAAGTATAATTTATCCAACACCCTAATGAAGAAGAAACACATACTGTGGCGTGTCGCAAGTACCATTTAAAAATTGAGAAAGTAGGGAGGATCATTGCAGAGAACCAATTGTTCTTATTTTTTCATAAATTAACTTCTTTTTGACATTAACTGCTTTCGAGAATTTAATAGGTAAATTAATTTGCACGACTCTAATGGGAAAGTTTAAGTAGTTTAAATGAAAAACGAATGGTGTTGGGAATAGGAGATTTATATAAAAAAAGGGTAGAAAAATTTAATTATTACACAAAGATGTGTAGAAAATTATGTGATCAGGTTGGATAAGCTTGAAAGGAAGAAATGTACCACGTTTTCTGCAAATGTATCAAATATTACGAATGTAAAGGCTAATTTATAATATAACATTTTGAAATGATGTGAAAATCAATCAATTGTAACTTCGCCTGCTGCGACATGTAATTATGGTTTCAAAATTTTTAGTACTTTACTGATATGTTGTTTCCTGATATTGGTGATATGTCAATACAACCTTTGTAAAAAAATTAATTGCCTCCTCTCATGGAGAAAATAAAATTGCTCATATAGGGAAGAAACTCGCATTAAGCTAATAATTGTTTTTAAAAAAAATTGCAACACTTAAAGTTTTTTTCTGAAACGATTGACATATAGTAAAGACAGTTTTCTAATTTAATACTTTTAAGTATCCAGATCCCAGGTATAAGTATATCCATTTACATATAAAATTCAAAAAACTACTGTTTTGTATTCAAATTTCATATATATTTTTTTATTTTCTAAAACTATGTCATAGAATAAAATTAATTCAACCATTTTTAAATTCAAATGATTTTTTTCATATTATAATTTCCTATATGCCGAATGTGTATCAGTATTTCCTTTCATCTACCATTGCATCTAATTAATACAAGTAGTAATATGTCTGTAAATTAACATTAAATTTAAGCTTTAAGCCACTAACTTGTTTTTGCGCATGGATGTAAGAAGTTGTATGTAATAGATGTTACACTCTTTTGATCCAAACTAATGAAAGTTGGGAAGCAATTCCATCTTATGAGCATCTTATTTACTTTATAGAATTAATGGAATGAACACATTTTACCTTTTTAATAACATTTTGTAATTTGAATTTGTATTTATAGCTTAGTTTCTGAAAGTTTATATATATAACAATTATTAAACGCGGATAAAGATAAAATGCTAAGGAAAAAACAACTTGTTATAAAAGACATGTTGGATTCGTAATCAAACCTCAGAATAATTATTTCCATAGCAATTCAAATGTCTGCATAGTTGAAGAAGGAAGTTCATAAAATAAAAATCTTTCCCTCGTCAACTCTTTTCCGTGGGAAACTTCTGATATGTTCCCATAGATTGTTTTATGATGTTTCCCTAATAATTTTTTTTATTATATAATTCAGTGGCTTTTCGTTCATCCGTAATAAAAATCTATTATCTTATATTACACTCAAGAGATAAGCGATATTTAAATGAACATTTTCATTCAGGTGTAAATATTCATTCCAAATATTATCTATTGGTAATACAAAATTATAGGGTAAAATAAATTTAAATTCAAATAATCTTTACAAATCTATTTAACTGTAAATTATGGAATTTTTATCACTTTAAATTTTAAATATACGAGTAATAATCGTGTCTAAAGCATAAATTTAAAACTTAACATTTCTAGAACAGTGATTCTAGTACAAATATATAAGTACGACATCTAAAGAAACTTTCTAATAATAAAAAAAAAAAAACGAATACCGGGTTTTTTTTTAAATTTAATCAAAGTATTGAGTGAAATATATATGAATATAAAGACTTTCATAAGCTATACGATCATAAGAATTAAGTTTTTTAGGTCTATTCATATGGTTAAAGCTCTCATTTTAAAAAATTGTATTTTATAGCAACTTAGTCTTTTGCTTATAATTACTGGTTAGGGCTAGTTTTATAATAACTCGAAATTTAATATACGCGTACACACTCACATACACCCAAACATATATATATATATATATATATATATATATATATATATATATGCATTCCTTCTACCTAGTGACCACATAGTTCGTGCTTTCGAATTGTTTGTAAGATGGAATTCAAAGTAAAGCTCAAGCCCATGGTGGTGAAGCATGAGTAATTGAAGCAATAAAATTAAAATCGCATTATCTGATTTACATCATTCCTTTTTATTATTGTGTTACTGTTTGATTCTGTGTTGGAATTTCAAAAACAGTTTTTAATTTACAGAAAAACAGGTAGCTCTCCCGATCTTGTGGGATTCAAACCATTGAACTCCAGTTTAATGCGCAAAAATATATAACTATTTCCGTATACATTTAAAAGTATCGTCGGAGCATTAAATTATTCCGTGAGTAATGAAAGTATTTCTCACCAAAATTATATACTTGAAGTATAAATAAATGAGCAATATTGAGTGTATATTTTTTAACTATACCCATTCGTTTCATTACTCGTTGTTTTCAAGAGTCGTTTCACCGGAATTTGAAACGTGAAAAATCTTTTTCTTGCTTTGATCCTTCATCAGTAGCTTACTTTCTATGTCTAATGAAAAATTAATAAAATATCTTTTATAAAAAATTATTTCTTGTTTTTCAATCTTTAAAACTAAAATTATTTAAAAGAAAATCGTAATAACACAACTCACGCAATGAATTTAAAAACAAATGAAACTTATTTTGTAAAAAAAAAATGCGTGTTTAATTCGGAGATGTTTAATAATTTCTTACTATTATTTTTAAAATAAATTGAATTGGGACCTTCATGACATTATTCCTTTTCCTTTATTTCAATTATCGGATTCAAAAAAAAAATATTACAAGTCATACGCAAAATAGGTCAAAAATTAATGACTTCTGGACTGGATCTTAACATTTTAAATATTGTGTTAAAAAAGGTCCCATCAGTATATTTTATATTTAAGTACGAAAATACAATATTTAAATGAAAAATAAAATATATCCTAATTTTGAGCGTATTGAACTGGTTTGAAGAACGAAGTAAAATATATTTTTGAAGAAGATCAAATATTGTATGAAACATCCATTTGAATTGCTTTAACTTGTTTGTAATACTTAGTTGTTTTCTGTGGAAGAAATATTTGACCTTCAGAATTCTTTAGATAATTTCACTGTAATATATAACACTGCATAGGTTTCATCTTGAACAAAATGAAAATGTTTCCCTAGCAAATGTGTTACTTCTGTGATCCGAATATACATTTTATTTATGTAAATGGGGAAAAAATACAGACACTTTATTAGCCCCTTCCTGGAAACATTGATTTATCAAATCGAAGTCAAATCGAGGTTTCAAATATTGATTCCAGTGAAGCCACTTCTTATAAAACTACGAGGACTAAAAAAAAATTAATGGATTTTTGTTTCTAAGTTCACTCCTCGAGTGCTGAGGAAGGGAATGCCGACAAATGAGAACATAAGTGAAATTATCTGAACCATTTTCCACTGACTGTTACAATTCCGAAACAAACAAATCCTTTGTAGATTCATTTACGATTTACAACATTAGATTTACCTCTAATTTTGTACATCTTTCACTTAAATTCGCAGTACACCTTCTAAGAAATTTTTTTTAACATAACCTATTTTTTGCCTAAAAATTCATATTCACTTTTTATGAACTTGTGGGACTTCAAATGTAGATAAACATCCAAGAAACGGTTTGTTAATGTATATGTTTATTTAGAAAGAGTGAATTTTTACAAATATGAGTAAAAATTACGACATTCCGCAAATTATGATAACTGATATGGAAAATATATATATATTGATATTCTGCGAATTAAATAAAACAGAATATATAACTTTATTTAGAGATTAGATAATGCAGATTTTACGTAGAAAGTTATTGCAGTTCACGGATTTTGAACATCGAGATTCCCTTTAAAAAGTCATTGTACAATTTTCACTTCATTAAAATATAAATTACCCCTCTACTCAATTTAAATTCTCAAGAACAGTCTGTGAAAGAGTACTTGAAATGTCTGCATATAAAATTTCAGGTTCATTAATGCTTATCGTCTCGAAATGTTGTGTTTTACAGTAACGAAAAAGTTTTTAAAAATGCTAATACTTTCTTTCCGGACAGTTAAATTCAGGATCAAGTAATATTAAAACAGCCATACAATTCATTATATAAATAAAGTAGTAACAAAACTCAAACACATTTTTAAAGATAAGAGAATTAATTTAATATCAGACCAAAAAAATCCATATTTTCAAACCAAATCGTTTTTCCAAGGTCTACAATCAGATTGAAGAAATTCCCAACTCGCATAAGGATTGGCAAATTGTTTATCAGCTTCACACTTAGTTGCAACACCAGGTTTATTGGCAGCGGACCTCGTTATTTCAAACCAAGTGACCTTGGCACTCCATTTCCAATCTTCAAAGTCACTCTAGTGAGACTACTGAGGCCTCGCTACACAATGGTGCATCAACCAGGGAACACATTGGATCTTAACTCGCGATCTCATATCTCAAAAAATATCCAAAAGGGAGGAGTTAATTAATTTTTTTTGTCCGAGATGGAAAATCGCTTTCAAATTGGAGTTCCTGAATCACGGATCTCCTACATTCTGTTCACTACTAAAAAGTTTAAAAATCTCAAATGCGGCCAAGATTAGCTAGCACGAAGTATTAAATTAATTATGAAGATTGATGGAAAATTCCCAAACTGAAACGATAGGCTATATGATGTTCCCATATTTATATGGTGAAAATCCAACCACAAAATACTTATTTCATCCAATGCAACAATTTCATAACAGTAGATAACGGGTTATTAATTGAAGAAATAATTTTTTTCCATTAAGTGTACAAAATAAACCTTCTATAAGATTTTAAAAATTAATTTTAGTAAAAAGAAATTGTCAATATTCTTCATACGCATAAAATTAAAAATAATTTAATATAAAACTACACAATTTTTAATTATAAAAACAATCACTTTTTGAATAAAGACATGTAAGGGAAAAAAATTCGGAAAGAAAACTCTTATTATTTTATCAAACAACAATGTCATTATCGGCAAAAGGAAAACTCAGATTTTAGTAAAATAATTTTTATTTATAAGGGAATAAAAATGTTTACGAACCAATCAAATAATATTTGGATCTCTAAAAAGCAGTATTT